>JAFEMH010006174.1:0-133108 GCA_022495995.1 Adenophora triphylla var. japonica | reverse complement strand
GTATTCTGAATTTGATGGTGGATTCCTAGAATTTATTACATTACACGAAACACTGGAGAGCTCAGTCATGGTAAGATAGGCAAATGGGGATTCGACTTCCCCGGAGGTAGGTTCTCGAACGTACACAATTTATATTAATTCAATTTGCATATTTAGAACCCATAACATTGCATCAAAGCTCGCAACTTATAAAAAACGCGCTGAGTTTTTAAGCCTGTAACAAAAACGCGTTTTTAGAACACGCGACTTTTCCGTCTCGCTCGCGACGCCCAACTCCCGTTCATCCCCAAATTCTAGGAAAATCAAGGAATTCACCAAAGTGTTGAATCCCCGAGTTTGTCGGGAGGCATCCTTCAATGATACCTTGTCCGGCCAAAGCACAGATTTTGAAACTCATGCCCCAATTTTCGTCTCCAACACTCCTCAAATTCATTCATCAATGTATGAACCCCAGCACTTGTTGAATTTACAGGACAAATGGGCAAGGAGACGCTAATTCTTGGCTTTCCGCCGGCACACCCATCTTCTCCTACTCACCGCATAAATCTCTTTCTTCCTTAGAACAAATCGATGGGAATTTGAGTGCCACAGTAGGTCTTTTGAGTGCCGGGCAGTAGGTGCTTTTGAATGCCAAGGCTTGTATTTCTGGAGAACAAGCAAAATGATTACACAGCAGTTGTTTTTGTCAGTGCCGGTATATGAGTTTTTGAATGCCAACAGACAGGTTGTACGTGTGTTTTTGAGTGTCACTGGTACGTGTTTTCAACGCCAGCCATTGTGTTTTGTCTGAGAGCTAGCAAAAATGTTATCGTAACAACAGTGCCGCCAAGCATGTATCGAGTGCCACATGGGAAGAGAATGCAGCCATGTATATAAGAGTGCCGCCCCAGCCTCGCGCATATAAAAGCTTTCAGGCCGCTGTAAAGCCACAACAGTGTCGGTTAGCACCGGCACTTTCATAAACCTGGGTACCACACCACAATTTTTTCACTCCGGCACTTTGTTACACATGCACCTGGCACTTTGTCACACCGACACTTTGTTTAACCTGATCGGTACCGCCACAACCTGAAAAACACAAAACACGCTTTTCTAAGCCGCCAAAAAAACGCATTTTTTATAAAGCACTCAACTCTAACATTAATTTGATACAATAAATATGATAATAATTTATTAACCTTTAAAGAATACTCCTCCGTCCCACTCTCGAAGGTCACTTCTTTACCCAAATATACCGCTGCTTTAAGTTACCATTACCTTTCCTAAAAAGCGAAATGCTTTTATTAATATTCTATTATCTCATCCACTTATTTCCTCCACTAATTTTCTCTCCTCTACACTCACAACACTTTAAATCTCACTATTTTCTCCATTAATTCTTCCTATTTTCAAATTCACACTCACAATATTTTTCTTTCCATCTTTTTTTTAATTCTCATATACACCAAACTTGAAAAGCAAGTGATACTCTTGCGGATACGGAGGGAGTAGATACTATTAAAAGGAAAAAAACACCATTTTGAAACATAAAAAAAGGTAAATGTGATAGACGGATGATTGAGGGTTCATGTTATCTTTATTTAGATGCCTTTTTTTCCTCCCTTTTTACCCGCCATTTGTTTTCTATGTGGTCCATGGGACACACACACACATGTATATATATATATATATACTCTCCTCCGTACCTACCTGGCCCGCTATAAAAGCTTTTACAGTTGGGCGCTTGTTTGACTTACGTAATTAAAAAAAAGTGAGTGAGCGAAGTGTTACATTAAAGTATTTAAAATGAAGTCAAGAGATAAAAACAGACGTAGGATAAATAGTGAGCTGATTGATGTCATGAGATAAAAGAAAGCAGATAGAGAATTAAAGTGCCAATAAGAAGATATCTTTTCACATTTCCAGTGGTTGTGAAGTGTGGGAACTTTATCAACGGATTGACCCAACGTTAAGTTTCAAAAGCTAATAAGAGCCTTGTAGCGGTGAGGTGTGGGAGTATATATTAAAAAAGGGTTATGGATCTCTCAAACATATTTGCAATAATTAAACTTTGAATTATGGGTAAGAATAGTAAAATTAATAATTCCAAAAATAGGTCCCCCAAGATTATGATGGATGGCAATGGCATCATTAGATATTTTTCCTGGCAAATCCATCTTGTAAACCTCCATGTGAGCATACATACAATAAAATGGCTCTAATAGTAAATTAGGTGTGAGTGTGTGACTTAATGGTCTTCTTCTTCACAAGAAATATTCCTCATAAGTTACTTGAACCTCCATAACTAAGGAAGGTGATAAAATTACTATTAACATCAACATAGATTCAAAAGAAAAAGTCACACGACGAGTTCAAAACCCTTAGTCGCCAAGAAAAATGCCAACTTAATGATTCTAAAGCAACACGTGAACTAATTTTACAATCAGTAGTAGAAGTAGTTGTGATGCATCACGCCAACCGACGATAACATAATACAAGATAAAGATAAGACGTTATAAACAGAATTTACAAAAAGAGAGATAGTGATTGGCCATAAAGTTGTTACTAAGGCCATGGCATGTGAGCATGAGACAGAAAACAAAAACAGTGTACCTTTAATTGAAAAAAATAGCATCTGCTTTTGAATCAAAAATAAAACTACTCCATTCCAAAATAAATGTCCATTCTGCGTGTTCTCACAAAGCGTCACACCTTCTTAACACCGAGCAGGGTTAGGAACAACAACGAACATTTATATTTATTTTGGGACGCAAGTAGTACTACAGAGCAACTTGCTAAAACTGGTGACCGGAAGCCTAAGAATGACAGTTAACCTTTTCCCAACCTGGTCTTGTGATGAGCAATACTACAACACAAGCTCTACTTTGAAAATTGTATTTGCTGGTGGAGTCTTCTCACCCATTGTCTCCTCCTCCTCCTCCTCCTCCTCCTCCTCCTCCTCACAAGACTAGAGTCAAACAAATTTCTCACAGGGGTACCAGAAATTCCTCCTTATCCATGCAAAATTAAATTAAGAAACAATAAAAAACATTAAAACAAGTATTTATATAAAAAATAGTGAAAATACAAGTAATTATAGACCACAACAAGAACAATAAGCAAGTTGATGAAGGATTCCCCACCACTAAGAATATAATTAAGACCTGTTTTTTCCTCTCAATGTCTGGATGTGAAACCCCAATAATTTCTCATGCAATGCAACCCATTGTGGGGTCCAATCCAACCCTCCCTTCCCTAGCTAAGCCAGCCTTTTGTTCTCTTGCCTAAACTCCAACCTTTTCCTTCTATTTTCAAGAATCTCTCCCACCTTCCTTTGGCTTTTGTCACTATTTCTCCTCTGCAACCCATTTCTTATCTGTTTATCCACCAGCCAACAATGGCAGAAACAAGCTCTCGTTTCGTATTTTCCTTCCCTTTCCTTCTCTTTCTTAGCGCTACCACCATTACTGCTACCACCTGGGTTTCTAGTAATTACGGTGAAAAGGAAGTCCTCTACTTGAACACGCTTCAATGGAAACAGCAAAGTACTCACCCGACTTGCTTCTCGCAAAAATCAAGTAAGCCTCTTATATATACCAACAAAAACTACTTTTATGTTCATAATATGCATGTTTCAATTTACATGGTATTACTCTACACTAATTTTTCTCTTAATTTCTTTGGCTTACAGGGAGAGAGAATGGAGCAACTATACTGGAAATGAAGCACCATGATGACTGCTTGGCCGGACCTATTATTGACCGGAACAAGAGACTTCAAAATCACATACTTTCTGATAATTTTCGTGTTCTGTCACTGCAATTACGTACGAGAAACAAGGTTTCCGGCCATTTTCAGGACCTTTCCCAAACTCAAATTCCGATAACTTCAGGTTTCCAAGCTTCAAACTCTAAACTACATTGTCACGGTGGGTTTAGGAGGTAGAAACATAACAGTAATTGTCGACACGGGAAGTGACTTAACATGGGTTCAGTGTCAACCTTGTAAATCTTGTTATAATCAACCCGAACCTCTTTTTAACCCCTCTTTATCTCCATCATACCAATCAATCCAATGTGATTCGTCAACTTGCCAATCACTCCAATTTGCAACTGGGAATTCAGGTATCTGTGGGACTAATAACCCTCCAACATGTAACTATTTTGTTAGCTATGGAGATGGGTCCTACACTCGAGGTGAGCTAGCACGTGATCATCTCAGCATTGGAAATACTTCGGTAGAAAAAATTGTATTTGGCTGTGGTAAAAATAATAAAGGCCTCTTTGGGGGAGCTTCAGGGCTAATGGGTCTAGGAAGAAGCTGATCTTTCTATAATTTCACAAACTTCGGATATGTTTGGAGGAACTTTCTCCTACTGCTTGCCTTTTGATAGCTGAATCAGGTTCACTAATTCTAGGAGGGGATTCTTCAGTTTACAAGAACTCTACACCTATATCTTACACTAGAATTGTTCTAAATCAAGAGCTCCCCACCTTCTACTTTCTCAACCTCACCGGAATTAGCATAGGTGGGGTCGCTTTACAGTCTCAAAGTTTTGGTAAAATAAGCATCCTAATCGACTCGGGAACGGTTATTACACGGCTTCCACCGTCAATTTACAAGGCTGTGAAGTCTGAATTTCTAAATCAATTCTCGGGTTTTCCTCAAGCTCCAGCCTTTTCGATCTTGGATACTTGCTTCAACCTTTCTGCCTATGAAGAAGTGGACATTCCCACAACAAAGTTGCATTTCGAAGGCGATGCTGAGCTGGCAGTGGACGTAACCGGGATTCTTTATTTAGTTAAAGCAGACGCCTCTCAAGTCTGCTTGGCCTTAGCGAGTCTCTCATATGAAGGTGAGACCGCAATTATTGGGAATTATCAGCAAAAGAATACGAGGGTTGTTTATGACACTAAGACATCTATGTTGGGGTTTGCAAAAGAAATTTGCAGTTCCATGTCGAACTAAGCAGGGGTAGGAGGAAGAAGGTTATTGCTGTGAATATGTATTTTCAAAAACAAAGACAATCAACTAGTTGGCAGTTATTCAGGGGTTTAGCTTATATGTTTATGACACTAAGACATCTATGTTGGGGTTTGCAAAAGAAACTTGCAGTTCTGTGTAGAACTAAGCAGGGGTAGGAGGAAGGCGTTTATTGCTGTGATTATGTATTTTCAAAAACAAAGCCAACAGACCAGTTGGCCACTGGGTTATTCCGGGATTTAGCTTATATATGTGCGGTGATATATTGGGGAAGGTATAAAATGTGTCTATGCAATTTGTGGGTCGTTAGATGTACTAATGTGCATTGTAACTAATCAGAAGGGAGGAGGCACAGCTAATTGTATATTTCTTCCTGTAGGTTATCTTTCTCCATATATTGGGTATTGAATCAATATGGTTAAAATGTACCCATGCAGTAGATACACAGAAAGAATAATAAGGAAGTGCGTGCGTGTGTGTTGTATTTGCAGTTTTTACAAATTTCAAGCTGCAAATTGTAAATGGTAAATTTTCAGAATGCTAAATCATAAACAAGTGAAAAAATGATGCAAATGTTGGAAAAGAAAACAAAATTTATTTTACCCGATTCATGATGCATGAGGTCATAATCATCTTGGAATGATCAATATGTTTTCCACGGAATGTAAGAAATTGCAGGACCAATACAAAAAAAATGAACAACAAAGACACTTCTTGGATTTTCTCGATTTTGGGGCTTTGTTTTTATTTAAGGAAAAGTACAATACAAAGATTTTTTTTCAAGCAAAGCCAATATCCTACATATTTCAGTGTCCAGTTGTAGAATAATTCCATTGAAGCGACAGTTTCACTTGAACAAAGGTGAATCTGTATAGCCTTGTTCATTCAGCTCAAGTTGCACTAATTATCAGCTCAGATAACAATACTATTTCAGTAATGTTTTGCTAGCAGTATGTACAATATCTAGAGAAGTTACATTACTTTAGAGTTATATAAGTTGATCAATAAAGACTTACCACAGCTTAGGCATCTTTTTTCGATCGATCAGCAAATGAAGTACGTCTTCTTGTCTACTCTTTAAGAGTTGATGGCTGGGATGAGCATAGATGGGTCAGGTCGAAACTACTACATAACTCCATTTCACAAAATATATGTATTTTTCTCCTAAATTTGATCTAGAATCTTCAAATTCCATTGACCAAGGAGACCATTTCCATATTCTCCAACTCAACAATATCATCCCCCTTTTTTGTTAACATTTCAGATGGAAGTATAGGTGAATCAGGATCTGTCCTAGGTACCAAAAACAGAAGCCCAATTGGAAGAAGTCTACAAAAGCTCCGAATTAAAATGGCCACCCAAAGGTTATCAAACTGTGTCCTTGTAACATTTAAAAAGTGTAGCAAGATTCCTCCGGCCCAAGAGGAGCAGAGCAAGCCAAAGTGATCGATTGACATAAGTAAAGCAAAGAAAGTGCCTTCTATTCCAGGTGGACATAATTTGGAACTGAGAACAAGAAGAGGCATCCATTTAAGGCGCCCAATCATTTTAGAAACCGCTTCATCAATCACGACAAAGAGATAATCAGGTATACCGAATTTCAAGTTTAGACGCAGCACCAATATCAAATCGAGTAACCCTGAAGCAGAAATGAGCAATTGAGTCCAAAATAGTACGTTGCGGAAAGGATGACTTCTGAATACATTTTGGTAGAGGAGGACCCCAAGAAGGGAGGCAAATGAACCAACTGAAAATATGGACCCAATGACCTCCTGCACAGAATTGATGGAGGAAATCAAGTAAGGTATACGAGTAACATTTATTAGAGGAAAGAAAAATATGATGCTTCAAATTTATACCTGTGAGAAAGATGGGCCCACTTTTGCTTCTGTGTACCAATAAAACATTCCTTCGTGAATGTTTAATCCCAATGCAAGTGACAGGTACATGTATAAACAGGGTCTCCATATTTCTTGGCATTTCATTGCTGTTGACATGGATTTAGTAGAAGCTTCCAGAAACTTTTGCCTTACCTGTGTAGACAACCTGATTGTTAGGGAAAAGATGATGAGCAAGAACGATAAAAGATTCCTTTAGAGACCTTACCCTTTTATAAGAGAGATTGCGGACAAGGGGTTCTTGTAACATCAGTCCAACTAAAATGACCAGCCCGGCAGGGATACTTAGCACTCCAAACACACCCTGCATATGAAGAGTATAAGCATGCCCAAGAACAAATATCGGAGTCATTTCTTAAAATATATGCTGCAAATCTCAAAATGGGATCTCCAGGCTGATTATGACAATGGTTAAATAGATGTGCAGAGTGTAAGGTTAAATAGAAGGAACATTTGCACTTTAGTAAAGAAGAAAATACTGTTGAAAAAGAGTAGAAACTAGAGAATTTTTCCAGAGTTGAACCTTAGGTCCGATCATATGAACAAGAAAGCCACTAATTCCAAATCCAATAAAAGCGCCAGTAGAACCGCTCACTCCACACAAGCTCTGCATGTCACCAGCAAGAGAAGGATGACTTATACTATTCTCTGTCACGCAGGCATCAATAATCACATCGGCTATAGCCACCCCAGCACTTCCTATCATTAAAGCCAACATGGCAAAAGCAAGATGCAAGTGGCTGTGAAGTGATAGGATAAGCATGAAGATGGAACCAATAGTGCCTGAAATCAAAATGGGGATTTCATCACCATAAGAAATGAGCAACAGGGGAGTGTAAGTCACAGAAAACACATTGATGTGAAGCAATAGTGCAAATAGGTTGCATTGGGAGATAGATATCACCATAACTATAAGGTATCATAAGACATGAATCAATATATTCCTTAGGTGATAGTGCCACTAATTTTCTTTTTTAAAAATGGGTTTGTTTATTAATGAACGACTTAATCTATTACAAGAGTGACGCTTGAAAGTGCATTTGGTGGAGACTGAACCCTTGACCTTTCATATAGAAAGGATTACTGGATGCCGTTTGAGCTAAAGCTCCACTACTATTTATTTTTTCCTTTTTAAAAGAGGATCAATAGTCGTTCCCCACATTCCCCCTTACAATGACGTCCTAGGAGATATGGGAGGGGATCGAACCCATGAATCACTATTTTCTAAGAAAATGTCCCAAAATGAATGTCTATTATCTACAAAACTGTCCCTAAATGATTTTTTACAATATATTTTTTTCTTCATATTCCATTATATACAATTGCAAAACTAAAAGTTTGAAAGTGGATCATACCCTCACAATGAGAAAATTAAAGTAATATAGCGGATATGAATAATTACCAGCAAAAATGAAATAGGGTCTTCTTCGATAGCCGAAAACTGGAACAATATCAGTCATAAGACCCCAAAGAGGCTTCATAAGCCAAGGAATTGAAATAATCCCAGAATAAAACTGTGCTTCAGAAGGTTGCAGTTTCTGCTCATCCTTCATATAATATTGCATACTAACACGAACCAGACCTACACTCAAACCCTGATTGATTCCATACACAATTATCACTCCCAACACAAAGCTCCAGTGCAGCTCATCAATCAGCATTCGAACCCAACTGACTGGCCTCATCATTAAGCCCCCAAATCCCTCTTTCTGCTTCTTTAATTTCACAGAATGCTTCCCTGTTAGTTGAATTGATTCTTCTTCTTCTTTGTTCATGATTCAATTTTGCTTGTTTACCGAAATCCGACGCAACGCATTACATCCAAAAGAAGTGAGAAATAAGAAAGAAACCCAGATTGAAATTCTCTGTTTCTTGAAATGGGTGTTTGTACAACTTCAAGTAGGGTTTGGGATTTGGGCAACAAATTGGAAATTGAGTGATGAAGAACTAGGTAGCAACTAACTCGTTTTGGGGGCCAAAAGGCATCAGCGTGTCCGTTAATGTGATCATTGCTGACGTGCTTTCTGTTAATTGGTTTAACAGCAACCGGGTTTCTTGATCCGGTCATCATTCAGTAGTACAAGTCTTGTAAAAGAAAAGGAATCGGGCTTATGGTAATGGACCCACTGATTAGGAATGGGTCTGGGCTTAGGGCTGCTGATCCGCTCTATGAATGGGCTACGTGTATACTGCGGCCCGAAAAGTAATGTTTGTTTTTATTGGTAGGAAACACCATAAAATATTAAAATTACTAGCCTAAGCCCGTGTCCAAGGCCACGTTTTTTGTTTTGTTTTTTTTTTAAAATTTTTTTTTGATTTAATTTTTTTTTAAATATGCCCGTGTCCAAGGCCACATTTTTTTAAAACTATTTTTTTTAAAAAAAAAAAAATAATTAAAATTTTTTTTTTTTAATTTTTTTTTTAAGGGCGAAATGGGAAAGGGAATGAATAGTGAGGGCAAAATGGTCATTTCCGCGGATGAAACTATTCACACCACTGTTCAAAACAATGGTGTGATTTATAATATAGATACCCCTCCCTCCAAACATAACTTTCTTAAGAATTAATATTTATTTATCTTAAAAAATAAGTAATTAATTAATATTTGACTAAATTTTTAATAAATATATTGAATTAAATATTTTTTTGCAATGTCCTCATTGAAGTACACATTTTTTTGCAATGTCTTCACTCCATTAAGGGAGCCATCATTTATTTAACGGAATATGCTCATGTGCCATCATGTGATTAACCTCCATTAAATATTTAACGTTTCCATTAAAAAATAACCAAAATCTATCTAAAGGGTTGGAAATAGAAAATAATAAATGTACCCATTTCTTCAACCTTTGATCACTGCCATGAAAATAGAAACACCACCCCACAATGCCATGAAGCACACCCTCATGCCCCATTTGATCTTAAAATTCATCCTATCAACACCATTACAATCAAGGCAAATCAAATTAGCAACACCATTTTATGCCCCATTTGTTTTCTATTTTCATGGCAGTGGTCAAAGGTTGAAGAAAGGAGTACATTTGTCATTTTCTATTTCAAATCCTTTGTTTAAATTTTGGTTATTTAACTTATTTTTTAATGGAAACGTTAAATATTTAAATGGGGGTTAATCACATGATGGCATTTGCATCAAATTCCGTTAAATAATTAACGAATCCCTTAACAGAGTGAGGACATTACAAAAAAAAATGTATACTTCAACGAGGACTTTGCAAAAAAAAAAAAAAAAAAAAAAAAAAAAAAAACCATAAATGAGGATATTGCAAAAACACATACTCCCTCCGTCCCAAACCTAGATACCCATTTTGTCATTTTGGGCGTCCCAAACTAACATACCCCTTTCCTAAAATGACAAATAATCTTTACTATTCCCTCCACTCATTTTCTCTCCTATTTTACTTTTATACTCACAACACTAATCAACTTTACTATTTTCTCCACTCATTCTCTCTCCTATTTTACTTTTATACTAACAATACTTTTTCCATTACCCATTTTTCTTAATTTTCACGCCGAACAGTAAACGGGTATCTAGGTTTCGGACAGAGGGAGTATAGTTTTATGACAAAAATATGAGTTTTGGCTTTTCATTTTGAAAGATAGGGGAGAAAGAAGGGTCGGCACATCTTAATGAGGCTGAAAGATGTGGTATGCCTACACCCATAACTCAGCTCACTAAAAGATCAATTGTCCTTGTACTTGAAAAGACTAAGATTTTCCTCAAATAATGAAAAATAAGCATTAAAAAAATAAAAAAATATCATTTATTTTATTTAATGATAAGAAAAAAAAAAAAAAGAGCTTAGTCAATGGTCAACCCCCGTTTTGTCACCTAATTGAGTAAATTCCTCCTAGGACAAAAAATGTCAAAGCACCATAATAAGTGACCATGTGGCTAGCCATGAGAGTACATGAGAAATGGTCATTGGTCTCATACGCAACCACGAAATCACCGTAATAATGGCTAGTCATCAAAGTACATAAGAAATGGTATCGTAAAAATTATAATAATCAATATTTTTTCCATTTAAAAAATACTGTAATATTTATTTTAATACAGATTAAAAAAAAATTAACAAACATTATTACTTTTTATTATGGCACTGGCAATATATTGGTTGTGTAAGACTTCTTCAACAACTCATATATTGAATTTAATAATGTTGTAGTACACTTAATAACAAATCTTTTTCAGGAATACTAATAATATACTCCCTCCGTC
Organism: Adenophora triphylla var. japonica; assembly: GCA_022495995.1. Lineage (NCBI taxonomy): Eukaryota > Viridiplantae > Streptophyta > Magnoliopsida > Asterales > Campanulaceae > Adenophora > Adenophora triphylla. Next base: position 122,005 of record JAFEMH010006174.1, on the reverse strand, counting down.
CCAGAAAATGCTTCATCTTTTATCCAAAATGGCATCCCGTTTGAAGTTTCACCTTTCCTAAAATGGAAAAGTTTTATTAATATTCTATTATACCCACTAACTATTTCCTCCCCTCATTCTCTCTCCTAATTCACTATTACACTCACAACACTTTTTAAATTTACTATTTTCTCCACTAATTTTTTCTTCTATTTTCAAATTACACTCACAACATTTTTTTTCCCACTTATTTCCTCAATTTGCGTGTCAAACCAAAAATGATGAACCATTTCTTGAGACGGAGGGAGTACGTTACTATTGATTAATTGTGATTAACTTTAATCTCATGTGAGACATTTTTTAATGCACCAAAAAGGTGTTTTAGAAAATCAATAATAACAGAGTATTAAAAGATGGGGTCAAGTTTGGGATGTTGCGTAGATCTTATTGGCTAGAATACAATCTAATATATGTGGAAATAAAGGGGGAGGAAAGGTTAAATATTACAGTCCACAAGTCAGATTTGATTGAAAAAGTCTGTAGGGGAGAGAGAGATATAAGGAATTAGTTTGTGTATTGTATTTCGTTCCAAGGCTATAATAATTTGTTATATTAATAAGGTCGATTTCCTCTAGGTTCCTTGGGGTAAATTTTATATACGGCGCTTACATCTGGCAGCGCAAATAATCACAAACTTTTCGTGTGTCGTCTTTCGAAAGGACTGACGTATTTAGCGCTAAATGTCGTGTACTTTTCTGCGACATCAACTAATTGGGTTAAATATTAGGTCGTATAAAATTATACGAAATTTAAATTTACTCTGTCATAAATGTCGTACAAACCAACACGATATAATCTCATAATATCGTGTATATCCATACGACATATCAAAATGAAGGTGTTCTTCGATGATTTGCAACACGATGTTAATGATACGCATATGATATGTTATATTATTGAATTGTGTTGTTAATTGAACAAAATTTTTACACTTATACATGACAAGGAACAAACGGCATATTGGATCATACAATATCTTATAACCTATCACATTTAAGTGATACCACTTTATTTATTTGGAGGGAACTCATGTAGATGAAAAACACTTTAAATGTCATCTAGAATGTAGAAAAAAATTAAAAAAAAATTAAACGAGGTAGCCGTATACCATTTTTCACAAGATCGGGACACATAAAACCCTAAAAACCCTAAATAATGGCACATATTTGTAACTCAATTTCCATTTGGATTTGGAGGAAACTCATGTAGATGAAAAACACTTTAAATGTCATCTAGAATGTAGAAAAAAATTAAAAAAAATAAACGAGGTAGCCGTATACCATTTTTCACAAGATCGGGACACATAAAACCCTAAAAATCCTAAATAATGACACATATTTGTAACTCAATTTCCATTTGGATTTGGAGGGAACTCATGTAGATGAAAAACACTTTAAATGTCATCTAGAATGTAGAAAAAAATAAAAAAAAATAAACGAGGTAGCCGTATACCATTTTTCACAAGATCGGGACACATAAAACCCTAAAAACCCTAAATAATGGCACATATTTGTAACTCAATTTCCATTTGGATTTGAAGGGAACTCATATAGATGAAAAACACTTTAAATGTCATCTAGAATGTAGAAAAAAATTAAAAAAAATAAACGAGGTAGCCGTATACCATTTTTCACAAGATCGGGACACATAAAACCCTAAAAACCCTAAATAATGGCACATATTTGTAACTCAATTTCCATTTGGATTTGGAGGAAACTCATGTAGATGAAAAACACTTTAAATGTCATCTATAATGTATAAAAAAATTAAAAAAAAATAAACGAGGTAGCCGTATACCATTTTCACAAGATCGGGACACATAAAACCCTAAAAACCCTAAATAATGGCACATATTTGTAACTCAATTTCCATTTGGATTTGGAGGGAACTCATGTAGATGAAAAACACTTTAAATGTCATCTAGAATGTAGAAAAAAATTAAAAAAAAAAAATAAACGAGGTAGCCGTATACCATTTTCACAAGATCGGGACACATAAAACCCTAAAAACCCTAAATAATGGCACATATTTGTAACTCAATTTCCATTTGGATTTGGAGGGAACTCATGTAGATGAAAAACACTTTAAATGTCATCTAGAATGTAGAAAAAAATTAAAAAAAAATAAACGAGGTAGCCGTATACCATTTTTCACAAGATCGGGACACATAAAACCCTAAAAACCCTAAATAATGGCACATATTTGTAACTCAATTTTCATTTGGATTTGGAGGAAACTCATGTAGATGAAAAACACTTTAAATGTCATCTAGAATGTAGAAAAAAATTAAAAAAAATAAACGAGGTAGCCGTATACCATTTTTCACAAGATCGGGACACATAAAACCCTAAAAACCCTAAATAATGGCACATATTTGTAACTCAATTTCCATTTGGATTTGGAGGAAACTCATGTAGATGAAAAACACTTTAAAAGTCATTTAGAATGTAGAAAAAAAAAAAAATAAATAAACGAGGTATCCGTATACCATTTTCACAAGATCGGGACACATAAAACCCTAAAAACCCTAAATAATGGCACATATTTGTAACTCAATTTCCATTTGGATTTGGAGGAAACTCATGTAGATGAAAAACACTTTAAATGTCATCTATAATGTAGAAAAAAATTAAAAAAAATAAACGAGGTAGCCGTATACCATTTTTCACAAGATCGGGACACATAAAACCCTAAAAACCCTAAATAATGGCACATATTTGTAACTCAATTTCCATTTGGATTTGGAGGAAACTCATGTAGATGAAAAACACTTTAAAAGTCATCTAGAATGTAGAAAAAAATTAAAAAAAAAATAAACGAGATAGCCGTATAACATTTTTCACAAGATCGGGACACATAAAACCCTAAAAACCCTAAATAATAGCACATATTTGTAACTCAATTTCCATTTGGATTTGGAGGAAACTCATGTAGATGAAAAACACTTTAAATGTCATCTATAATGTAGAAAAAATTAAAAAAAAAATAAACGAGGTAGCCGTATACCATTTTTCACAAGATCGGGACACATAAAACCCTAAAAACCCTAAATAATCGCACATGTTTGTAACTCAATTTCCATTTGGATTTGGAGGAAACTCATGTAGATGAAAAACACTTTAAATGTCATCTAGAATTTAGAAAAAAATTAAAAAAAAATAAACGAGGTAGCCGTATACCATTTTTCACAAGATCGGGACACATAAAACCTTAAAAACCCTAAATAATGGCACATATTTGTAACTCAATTTCCATTTGAATTTGGAGGAAACTCATGTAGATGAAAAACACTTTAAATGTCATATAGAATATAGAAAAAAATTAAAAAAAATAAACGAGGTAGCCGTATACCATTTTTTATTTTATTATATGGTGTGTCGTGTTTAAATACACGACATTTACTAAGACATTTCGTATGAACAATACACGAAATGAATCAGGGTGCATCTCGTGTATTGTTCATACGAGATAATTATCAGAAACAAAGACTATATCGTGTTTGTATACACGATATGTACCATATTATCTCGGGTATATACACACGAGATACACCCTGAAGCCCTACATAAAACACGATATACACGCAGACAACGGCCCAAACACCATTGCTGTACACCCATCCCATGCATCTGCGACACCATTGTCCAAGTCTTAACATCCATAAATTTATACCCATTATTTTCATTAATTCTCAAATCATCTAACACCATAGTATGGATTCTCCACAACATTCTCCAAGTTTTTATGATCATATTGATCTTGAGCTTGTGGAATATATTTTCGAAAAAGAAGGTTTGCCACCAAATTCTCCACATCAAAATCAAAATTCAAGCAGCAATGAAGTAAGTTTTTAAAGTTATATTTGGTGTTTTGATCAAAATCGCAATAAAAATCCAATGTTGAAACGAAATTGTTTTTCAAGATTGGATTTTTAAATTCTGATATTACTCTATTTCGTGTTATATTATACGAGTTTTATGCTATTTGTCGTGTTTTTATACACGAGTAATGTTGTATTACCTCGTATTATATAACACGAGATAAAAGCGTTTAAGTCGGGTAAATTTACACGAGATGTTCCAGGAACATCTCGTATAATGTTACACGAAATGTCATACAGCCTGTTGCTTATTGTGCAATTTTCTAATTGATGATAATACAATTTGTAGGGACCGGATGTCAGTGATCAATTCAATACATCCCTATTATTTCCAAATAGGGATGATCTTGTTAAACACGTACGGGATATCGCGGCCCGTCAAAATATAACCCTTTCTATAGGAGATTCGAGGAAGACAAGTGGCAAGATCCTAGGCTACGCGAAGATTGTATGCCATTTTGGTGGCAAGTACAGGTCCGGAAAAACTAAAGATGTGAGGTTGACTAGCACGAAGAAGATTGGGTGCAATTTTGAAATCCGGGCCAAAGATAGGGGTGATGGGGTATGGGGTTACGTTGTGAAGCATGGTTCTCATAATCACGACTTTCCAACGTATCCTGAAGGTCATCCGTTGGGTAAATTGACTACTTCTGAATATGAGGAGGTGTGTAGAACAAGTCAGTCTTCGGTGCGTCCAAGTAACATTCTAACAATGTTAAAGAGGAAGGATGAGAAGAACGTGAGTACTCCGAAACACGTCCACAATGCCCTCACAAAATGCAAGTCACAAGAACGACAAGGGAGATCCTCGCTTCAACAGTTCATAAAAGCACTCGAGGATAAGAAATATACCTTCTTCATGAGGAAAGCTAACGAGAGTGACATGATCGGTGACATATTCTTCTCTCACCCACGAGCATCGGATATGCTTAACTGTTTTCCATATGTAGTACAAGGTAAATTTTTGATTTTTTTGAATCTGTTTTCCTCTACTTTTGACACATTTCTAACTTTATTTCTCTTTAAATGATACAAGGTGACTGTACTTACAACACCAACTGCTATGAAGCGTCTCCGTATAGATCAATGGCCCGTCTAATCTTATCTTTGACATCCGCAGATAAACTGTCATCCGTGAGCAGCGAAAGTAGTATGCCTCGTGCCTCTACAACCCTAGGCGGTGGTGGAACGTTAACTAGGGCATCATGATTCGGATTAGTAATTCGAACATGAGTCCTAGCCAGAAACCACTGCATATACGTGGAAGTAACAGGATCAGATGCGCTCACGGACGGGCCCCATCTACGCACTGGATCGAAACCCCCCAAGCCGTCCTCTAACCAATCCTCCCATACATCATCACGCCCTCCATAGGACTTCTTGTACCCCTTTTGACCTGCTATCAATGAACAATTTTGGGGGGAGCAAGATATGGGGTCTCTGGGGATTTTCTGCTGGATCCCTGGCGTGTAACACGGTCAGGCAAATACGCCTCCGTGATATCCTGGAAGCGTATAACCCCACGGAAGTATGAGACCGGCAAAAGCGCCTCTGGGGTGGTGTCGTAGAGAGTCCAACAAACCTAAAAATGAATTTGTTAGACACCGTCAACAAAAATAATAATTTGTAAAACTTTAAATATAACTCTCCTCCCGCCTCTTGCGAGGCCTCACAGATACACTCTCCTCCGCCTCCTCCGCCTCCTCCTCCTCCTCCTCCTCCTCCTCATCCTCCTCCTCCTCCTCCTCCTCCTCATCATCATCATCACTAGATAAATGTGCCTCCTGCACAGATGCACCTCGGGACCGAGTACGTGAAGATGAATCCTCACTAGAATAACTACCCTCACTATCACTCTCCTCAACCACAGGCTCCTCAATCACGACTTTCTTGTCGTGAATCTTTTGCTCCGTTTATACGCCTTAGGCTGCAGCGCTCCTCGGCCTTCCTCTTTCTATTAGAGGTCGTCGCAGGGTTACGTCCCTACAAAAAATTAAATAAGAGACAGTTAATATTCAAGAACCAGTTGACATTTTGTGTGCCAATACCCGAAATGTTGGTGACATTTCGTATATGTTCATACGAATGGTCACCCAACATTTCGAATGTCTTCATACGAAATGTAAGCGATGAATCGGTTACATTTCGTATGCTAATACCCGAAATGTTGGTGACCATTCGTATGAACACATACGAAATGTCACCAAAATTTCGGAGTATTGGCATCTGAAAATGTAAGCGATGAATGGTTTACATTTCGTATGCCAATACCCGAAATGTTGGTGACATTTCGTATGTGTTCATACGAAACGCACGCCGACAATTTCAAATTTTAGGCACACGAATTCGTATCTGATTCAAACAAAAAACCCAAATTAATGTTACGAAATCGCAATTAGAACCATTTAGGATACGTTTAAACAACATAAAGCATTATATAATCGGTTTTAGGCATAAATTTGTTGTTGGGTTTTCAAAATTAAAATCTAGGTTAAAAATAATTACTTTTGGTGCGGAGGGAGAAGAGGCGGACTTTCCACCGGTTTTAGGGAGGTTTGTCTTCATTTTTTCCGGCGGTGGTGATCGGCGGCGTTCGTCGAGTGATTGAGAGAAGAGAGATCGCCGTTTGGTTTTGAGAGAGAGAGAGAGCGCACTAGGTGGAATAGGAATAGAAGAAACAGTGCGTCGTTTGAACGGGGGAGGGAATGATTTTTATTTTTTTTTAAGTATATATATGAGGGTATTTTGGTCATTTTGTACATGCCTTGTAAAATCATGCCTTGTATATAGTACTACCCGTTCCTTGGATGACGAGATTTAAATTCAATGTAAAAAACAACATTTAGTTAATTTCCTAGACATCTCTCCGCTTAATGGAAGCGATCGTCCCACAACATGGCACAATCGTGTGGTTTGACGGGTGGTCTTATAAGTTAATTATAAGACTAATTTATCTCTTATAATTGACTTATAAGACAAAATTTTCAACTAAAAAAATAAAAAAATTTCAATAATAACAACGGATTGGTGTCATAATTTATACATTTACAACTCATATAAGTTAATTAATTATAAGACTAAATCACATCTTATAATTAACTTATAAGGCCATTTTGCCTCTTATTGAAGCTGGCCAATGAAAATTCTGTAGAAAAGGAGGGACACTAAGCTGAAATTGGAGGAGGGAGCGATCGCGCCAATGTTGTGGGGCGATCGCACCCAAAGACCAGAAGCCACCAGACGATCGCACCATGTTGTGGGGCGATCGCTTCCAATTAGGCGGAGGGGTGTCTGGAAAATTTGAATTTTGGGATAACTCTTTATTTGAAATTTACAAAAAAAAATTCTTTAAAAGAAAAAAAATCTGGGCAGAGGACCCTAGGGGATTTTTTCCTATTAATAAATGCTTTAGCCTATTAAATTTGATGCTTGGGAAGATCACGATTTGGATTTGTTTGATTTTTGTTAAAATTTTAAAAAATCAGAAAGAATCAACTTTTCAATTTTGTATAAATTTAGAATCAGAAAGAAACAGATCAATACTCCCTCCGTCCAAGTACATACTTCACGGTTACTGTTTGCGCGTGGATTAAGAAAAAAAATAATGATATAATGTTGTGAGTGTAAAAGTAAAATAGGAGAGAGAATGAGTGGAGGGAATAGTAAATTATAATGGTGTTGTGAGTATTAAAATAATGTAGGAGACAAAGTGTGAAGTATGTAATTGAATGGCCAAAATAGAAAGTGTGAAGTATGTAACTGGACGGAGGGAGTATATTATAGGAACGGTTGCATTGGCCCAGTTCCAATGGTTCAATACGATCCGATTTCGTCAATTTTACAATTACAGTCTACAATATTTTTTACAAAAATAAAGCATATGACAATTAAATATTTTTATTAGTTTTGTCAACAAAATAAATTAAACTAAACCAAGTGCTCACAAATATTTAATATTTCAAGTCACAACATAAAATATTAAATATTACTCCCTCCGTCCCAGACCAAGGATATATGGGGGAGATTTCACGCTTCTTAAGAAATTTTTTAAAAAATGAATAAAAGTTAAATGTGAGATAGGAAATAGTAATTAAATGTGTGGTAGGAAATATGAGAAATAATGTAAAAGTTAAATGTGTGGTAGGGAATAGGAGAGAGAATATAAAAGTTAAAAATATTTAATAGGAGAGAGAATGAGTGGGAGGAATAGTAGTCAAATGTGTGGTAGAAAATAGGAGAGAGAATGTATAAGGATATAATGAATGGTTTTTTTGTAAATATATGAAGATGATAAGGGTATTAATATATTCAAAAACTTGCCTTTTTTGAAAATGAACTCTTGATCTGGAACATCCCAAAAGGAAAAGATGAATCCTTGGTCTGAAACGGAGAGAGTAATTGATTGTTCACCTTCAAAAATTAATCATTAATTATTATAGAGAAAAAGATAAGCGAAGAGAGTCGAGAGAGAGGGAGAGAGAGAGAATGGATTGGAAGCGGCACAAATGAAAGAGAGATTTAGGTTACACTAGCTTTCCCAGTTGGCGATTTTGGCTTTTTTTTTTTTTTTTTTTTAACGAAAGAGTTAGCGTTACCTTAATGAAATTAGGAATTTTAAAATTATAAATAAGTATATTTATAATATATAAATAATCGGTATGATCTGATCCAATTTAGATCATTTATATATATCATTTTTTAAATCATGATCAGTAACCAGTTGCATAGAAATTTGAAATCAAAATCAGACCAATACTATTAGTTAGATTCGATTTTTATCAATCCGGTCCAATTCTATTACTCTAATCTAGTTTCATGATTTTTTTCACAGCCCTACTTAATTTGATGTACTGAATTTCATTTTTTAAGCCATCCTTATAAGAAGATAAACACTTGATGTGAAGGTAAATGTTTCCGCCCTGAATTCTTACAATTTATACAATACTCTATTCGTAGTTATGTTTAAATTAAGAGTACTTACTCTATTCTATATTCATGCTTTTGAACTAAATACTATTTAGTATAAAATAATTATTGCTTTTCGATTAAAAATACTCAAATTAATCTTTCCCCCCTATACTAAAAATTGTTGCCATAATAAGAGTATTTTTGATTGTTTGTTCATGGTTTTTTTTACAATTACAATTTGTGAAGAAGTAATAGAGACAGATTTAGGGTTGGTGCAGTCGGACTACATATTCGACTTTCTTTCGATTTTACTCGTGAACGGTTCATATTCGAGAATTCATTATCAACAAAGATAAATCGAGATACGAACGTAGAACAGCTCGGCCCAAAAGGATTGGGCCACAAACATAATCCAATAATACAAGTGTTATGGCCGAAGAACATCTTCCTCGTATGCCGAGGAACATTCTCCTCGGCCTTAAACCAATGATGGACTCTTCGTACCTGGCTTATCATACTCCGAGATGTCACAGATGACGAGGAAAGAAATGTTCTCACCTCGGCATATCATCAAATGACGTGGATAGAGATTTGTTTATCCCGGAATGTTCCTTTGCCGTTCAGTCACATAATGACGAGGAAGCAGAATCGTTCACCTCGGCCTACTCAAGGCCGAGATAAAACATTCACGTTCCTCCGCCTTCCGGCTATCAGATTATACAGTCCTTACTCAACAAGGATTCTACAATTATGATCCAATCAGGATTACAATTACCAACACCAATCCAAGTCAAACAATGACTCCTTAACAAGATATAATTCTCTTGGGATTATACCTTATCTCTTTACAAGTTCACTTCAACATGGATTCTATCAATCCATCCTTATAAATACAAGTCCCATGGCTCATTCTTTGGTACGTTACTTTTTACAATACAGAAACTCTGTCAATTTAGTTTCTCATATACAAACCGTGAACTTACTCTCACGCCGGAGGGCCTTTAGCCGGATCCGCCCCGGCTTAGTTTACGTGTTTTCTCTTATTTTCAGGCCTTGCAATCACCGGAGCATTCATCGCTTGGATTTGGGCTGATTTGACGATTTTGGCATCATCAATTGGTTCCATTGCCGGGAAATCGATTCAAACACCCTTTGTTTGGCCTGGAAAAGTCGCCTGAAGCCTGTTTTCTGTCGGAAATATTCTAGTTTGAACGGAAATTTCTGGGCCGTTTTTGGCTCTGTTTTGATTTGGTCGGAATCTGCAAATTTCAGCCGAAATTTGCCCAGATTTGGTTGAAATCGTTTTAGCATTAGAATTTTGTCCCAATTTTGGCCGGAAAATTTGGTATTGTCAAAGTTGCCAAATTGCAGTTTCCTAGTTTGCGTCAAATTCTGCTCCGAAATTGATTGGAAATTGTGATTTTTTGGAAAATTCGCTTAATTGATAATTTGTTGATTGATTTGCAATGGACGGACAATTTACGAGCGTAACTGCTGAGGATCAAATCCAAGTGAATGGGGTTAACACAGGTGTCGAGGAGCTACCTCCTCCTCCTCCTCCTCTACCTCAGCCAGACGCCCCTCCTCCCCTTGCCATGACTCTTCGTTTCAAGGGTCAGGCGAATGCTGAGGGAGAGGGTGCTGAGCTTCCTCGCCCTACTCGTGCTCGCGGGAAGCAAGTGGGAAGGAAGAAGACAAAGAATGCCGACGCCGGTCAAGCAGGAGGAACTCAACCCGTTGACCGACGCTCTTTGTTACATAAACAAATGGAGACATTGCAAAGGATGTATGAAACACAGGCTGCTCTTTTGCAATTGGACCCAGATCATTCCATGGCTGAATTCATCAGGCCATCTATGGGCAACCCTCTTGGAAGGGAACAAGGTGAGCACCGAGCTCCTCCCCTCGAACCTGCTCGACCAACAAAGCAAGCCCCCCGAGAACCTACCCGTCCTCGGCATGACAGTAAGAAGAAGGATCAAGTGGTTGACCTGAGAAGCCAATTAACTCCCAGGGAAGAGGAGGTGAACTCAAGGGACCTAAGAACAAGGCTCAGTCTAAACAGGCAAATGTCACCACCTCGGTTAGTCATAGCACCTCGGCGTCCTGATTCTCGTCCTCGTCGATCTCGTCATGATTCTCCTCCTATTTATGGATTACGTCCTGATTCACATCCTAACAAGGGTCCGCCTTGATTTAGGATTACAAATCACAGTTAAGACCAAGGATTCCTCCTTGGCCTGATGACTTGCCTCACGTCAAGACAAGGAAACACCTTGTCACCACGACTAAAAGGCATCCCGTCTGAAACCTGTGCACGAGTCATCTTCCTCGACATAAGGAGACGAAAAAGAAGAAATCACCTAACAGTTAAAGCCGAGGAGTCCTTCCTCGGCCCACATGACTTAAGAGTACAGTTAAAGCCAAGGAGTCCTTCCTCAGCCTAATCACTTGCTCAACAACTAGGGAACGAGGGACCCTCCTCAGATCCCACCTTCACAAGTCTAGTGCCTCTGCCTAGCATACAGAAACAGAAATAATTCATTGAAACAACGTGAATAAAGACAAAAGGATTTTTCATTGATATTCAAAGAAAGTACAAGTCCTACCATCTATTACAAAAAGCAAAGAAAGGAAAATCTATCCTAATTTTGCTGCCCATCATTGAAAGGCTCTTCAAGCCACTGATCAGTGATAGTACCAGGAGGAGGAAGAACGGCTTGATCAATCTGGGCATCGTTCCTCTCGGCCTCTCCTCCCCCGGCCTCGGCTTCCATGTTCTCAGGCTCTCCCTCGTCCTGGATCGCCTCCACCAAGGCTTTGAGGTTGCCGGGAACAACAGAGGCGGGCTTCCACACTTCTCGGCATGCTTGAGCATCCTTCTCGGCTATTATTTCCAAGTTATTCTCAGAGAAGGGAACCAAGTGGTGGAGAGCCCTAACTTCCTCGCCATATTGATCCCGGCAAATCAGTATGGCCACCTTGTTAATATCCAAGCCGGTGGAGGGGTCAGCCAAGATGTTACGGGCAAGGTGGAGATACCCATCCTCGAACATGGTTGCCGTCTGCTCATCCACGGCATCTTGAAAGGCCGAGTTGGCCATCATGGCGTCCTTGAAAGCCGGGCTCTCTTTGAAGCGGGCCACGGCCTCCTCCTCCCTTGCGGGAAGGGTAGCTTCTAACCCTCGGCACTTGGCTTCAGCTTCATCGGCCCTCGTTTGGACCTCGGCCTTATCCTTCCTTGCCTGAGCAAGCTCTTCTTCTTTTAGCCGGAGATGCTCCTTGGCTTTAGTCTTCTCTCCCTCGCCTAAGGACCTCGGCTTCTACTTTTGCCTTGGCCGCTTCAAGCTCAGCGTCCTTGGCCTTCAAAAGTTTGACCAAGGAAGCCTTATCAGCCTCGCCCTTCGCCTGGGCGGTCTTGGCCTCAGTTAGACGCTTGGCTTTTGTCTTGGCCAAGACATTCTCGTACGCCGTGACGGAAGCCAACTAAAAGAGAAATCAAAGTTAGAAATCCAAGCAAATCTCAAATTCAATGTGACCAAGGAAAAGAGACATTCACCTCGGCAATTAAGAGCCCTTTGCGGCAAAGCAAGGCATCCTCGCTAGGAGCCTCTTTGACGAGGGCCTCGTAAGCCTCCTCATCCATAGCTCGATGAACGGGAGCTCGGCCCAACCTCACCAAAGGTCCCTTCCTATTTTGCAGGGGGAATACCCCTCAAGCGTGGGACACTGGCAGCCATGAGCCGAGCAAGCTCGTCGGCCTTGTCGTAAGTTTTGACGGTCTGAATGGTAAGAGCAGGAGCCTCAGGATTGGAAGTCCCACCAACGGTTGCCCGCTTAGCCGCAGGCTCCTCGGCGCTAGCAGCTTGGGCTCTTTTGGAGCCAGACTTCCTAGGGACGAGGTTGGTCTCCTCGGTCTCTCTTTCCTCAGCCTCAGCAGGAGGGTTAAGTCCATCTCCGGTAATGGGGTCAGCCCGTTCCTCGGACACAGCCTCCTCGGCATTCACTTCCCCGTGTGGTTTGAAAGGAAGAGGTTGATCACCCTGGGCACTTAGCACGAGGTTGCGGACATTGGCTTCTTCTCTTCTCTCTACCAAGCCAGACTTCTTGCTCTACTTCCTCTTCTGTTTCACCAGCTCCATGGGACTTAGTCTCTTCATGGCTAGTTCTGCTTCTTCCTCGGTGGTTAAAACTGCAAAGACAAGGAAGAAATGGTTAAATACGAGCAGGAGGAAAAATTACAGCAATGCTAAGAAATACAAGTATGAGTTAAATGTTTACATCTAACCACATTAGTCTCTTTCAGGCATTGGTCCAAGGGAGAGGTCTTACACCTCGTATAGTCCTCATGAAAAATGAGGCCAGGGTGTGTTACCCAATCATTAAAACGCCTCCCCCTTTTTACGGTAACGAGGGGAACCACCCCGTCCTTTGGTCCTGGCATCAATCCAGCCTGGATGTAGTAATGATCAGTAGATTCTATCGCCGACCAATCCAAGAGCCCTACCTCGGCAAATGCCTCTAAGCGCTTGATCAAAGCCTCGGTCCACTCATATTGCTGAACAGGAAATGATGAAGTTGGATCCTTGCAAGGAGATTGGAACTCCCAGCCTTGGCGACTCTCAACCCTAATAACATGATTATCCCAACCTGCAACTTTGCTAGACATGGGGAGAAGCAGCTTTGGTTTCTTGGGTGCACTCCTAATGACGAGGAACCAACTTTCCTTGATAAATTGGACCGTGTAAAAATGCCGGAAAGCTCCCATGGTCGGCTCATAACCTAGGCTGCGGCAAAGGATAATGAAGCTAACAAGAACCCTAGTACCATTGGCTCCTAGCATGGCCGGCACTGCCCTTACGTCATCCAAAATTCATTGATGAAGGGGTCTAAGGGAAGACGGAGCCCCTGTTGAAACTGTTTGAAGTAAAGGTGGACATAATTTTCATTATAGTAATAATTCCTCTCCTCCTTGTCAGTTTTGAGATCAAGTTTGCCCATATAAGTTAACCTGTACTCAGATTTATCTACCCCGTATTTAGAATATAGTTTTTCCAGCATGGGATCCCCGGCCCTTGGGGCCTTCTCCTGTCGCTTTCCCCGTACTCCAGGCCTCCTTTTCCTCGGCCTCGGCCTCTCCCGCTTCGCCTTGGGCACCTTCTATGAAGGCGTCAACTATGCGAGCGGACGAGGAGGTCTCTTCTCTTCCCGTCATATCTGCATAAAGCCGAGGGGACAAAGTTAGTTTCCTCGGCAATGGCCGATCTTAAGACGGGGAAGGGAAATACCCCTCCTCGTCATCACATAAGGCCGAGGAGGGAGCCTTACCACTCAGACGCTTACGTATTTCATGATCTGAGACCGGATAGAACAGTTCGATGTGTTCCACTATTTCTGCTCTATCCTCAAGCAACACAACATTACGAGTTGAAGAATCAATTCGGTCTATTCTTGTACTATCGGGGTATTGGATGAACATCCGGGTACGGCCATAACCCCTCAACATCTTTCCTATGGCATCCAAGGTCAGCATCAACCAAGGTCCTCTCTCCCTACGATAAACCCTCAGATTGCCGGTGTGGTATCCGTAACGGAATTGGGGAGAATGGTCCCAAGAATGAGCCATTTCTAAGGGGAATCAAAGATTAAAGGGGGAGTTCATTCAATATTCAAAGAAGTTCAACAAAATGCAAAGAAAATCAAAGACTTGAAGTTTTTGAGAGTTAAAGACATAAATTCGTGAAGAAAAGCTCTATTCTTCAACAATGGCGGTTAGCTTTTCTTGACACATTCGAAATCCCTTCCAAAAACCCTAGAAAATTGGAAATCAGAAGCGAAATGCATAAAAGGGAAGAGATTTCATACCTGAGTTTGAAGAAACGGTTGGAATCGCAACAGAATGCAACGTCGCCGGGAGAATCGTGTTCGCCGAAAACTGGAAATGAAGAACGCTGTGTTCGCCGGTGAAGTCTCTTGCCTTTGCTCTCAAATAGTTGGGGTTTGTAAAGATTAAAATGAAAAGGGTTTTAGTTTTTATACTCCACCAAACCGGGTCAACCCATGGGTAAAGCAAGAAAACGGGTACAGCGCCCCAAGAATTAAATGCTATCAACATTTTTCGAGGCATGACAAGACTGGGGGGACCCCGTGTAATCATGAGAATATTAAACGTCAGATAACGAAGAGACGCTGAGGACACGTGTCAAAACCTGTTCGTATCCCATAAGTCGAGGACGAGATGACTTTCTCCTCGGCCTAAGCCGAGCTAGAAAGTCGGGGGCCACTGAACAGTATAAACCGAGATACGAACATGGGCTTGTTCGAGCCTGGCCCAAAAGGATTGAGCCACAAACATAATTCAATAATACAAGTGTTATGGCCGAAGAACATCTTCCTCGTATGCCGAGGAACATTCTCCTCGGCCTTAAACCAATGATGGACTCTTCGTACCTGGCTTATCATACTCCGAGATGTCACAGATGACGAGGAAAGAAATGTTCTCACCTCGGCATATCATCAAATGACGTGGATAGAGATTTGTTTATCCCGGAATGTTCCTTTGCCGTTCAGTCACATAATGACGAGGAAGCAGAATCGTTCACCTCGGCCTACTTGTCAAGGCCGAGATAAAACATTCATGTTCCTCGGCCTTCCGGCTATCAGATTATACAGTCCTTACTCAACAAGGATTCTACAATTATGATCCAATCAGGATTGCAATTACCAACACCAATCCAAGTCAAACAATGACTCCTTAACAAGATATAATTCTCTTGGGATTATACCTTATCTCTTTACAAGTTCACTTTAACATGGATTCTATCAATCCATCCTTATAAATACAAATCTCATGGCTCATTCTTTGGTACGTTACTTTTTACAATACAGAAACTCTGTCAATTTAGTTTCTCATATACAAACCGTGAATTTACTCTCACGCCGGAGGGCCTTTAGCCGGATCCGCCCCGGCTTAGTTTATGTGTTTTCTCTTATTTTCAGGCCTTGCAATCACCGGAGCATTTATCGCTTGGATTTGGGCTGATTTGACGATTTTGGCATCATCAATTATGATATTTTAGGCTTTAATTCGTGTATTTCATCCGTTTATTCAGCTCGCTCTGAACTTTGAAGGTGTTCCCGAATTCCCATGATGAGAAGTTTGTAGTGACATGGGATAGAGACAAAATGAAATTGAGAGTAGGTGCACAGAATTTGGGGAGAGGAGGTGATTGGGGGAACGCTAAAAAGAGAAAGAAAACTTAAAATTAGGGCAGAAAATAAAAAGGATTTTACTATTAAAAGGAAAGGAAAGGGGTAACATCAAATTCCAATAGAAGTGGAAACAACACAAAACACAAACAACAAGTGAAGACAAGCTACAAAAATCCTTCGCTCAAAGCCGCTTACAGACGGCCCTCTCTGACTCTCTCTCTCTCTCTACAAACGAAAACCCTTTCATTTCATCTCCCCCCTTCTCCAAACCCCTCCCTCTCCCTCCCTCCTTCCTTCTCTTCCAGCCGGCTTTCTCCCTCATCCTCCCCCTTTATATGTAATTCCCACTCTCTCATTGGATGACTCAGTCGCCTTAATTTCGATTGATCAATCTCCTCCTTCATTCTCTCTCCCCTCTGCTTTTAATGGCGAAGATCTCTCAGAAAAACAAGCGCACTTCTGCAAACAGTACTGCCAATGGCAATGGCAATGGCGGCAAGAAGAGTGGCGCAATTACAAAGGCCAAACGCACCCGTAAGAGCGTTCAACGTGACTCTCCTCCTCAGCGTAGCTCCATCTACCGTGGTGTAACCAGGCATGCTTAATTAATTGAGCTTGATTAAGCTTAATTTCTTCCAATTTTCCTGGAGGGATTTCTTAATTGGGTTTAATATGATCCCCTTAACAGGCATAGGTGGACGGGTCGTTTTGAAGCTCATTTGTGGGATAAGAATTGCTGGAATGAATCGCAGAACAAGAAAGGAAGACAAGGTGATTTTATTTTTATTTTTATTATTTTTTTCTTTTGCTAATTATTTTTAACTACCACTTAATTTAATTTTTAATTTTGTTTTATTGGTTTTGGTTTTGATAATGGGCGGATTGATTGGGATTGCAGTGTATTTAGGTAAGTTTGTTGTACTTGTTTAACAAATTTTTTTGACTATTTTAGTTTTGAAATAAATTTAAAAATAATTATGATTTTGAAAACCTGGAAATTGAATATTTGGATCTTAGGAGCTTATGATGATGAAGAAGCAGCAGCACATTCATATGACTTGGCAGCATTGAAGTATTGGGGTCAAGATACCATTCTCAATTTTCCCGTAATATTCTCTTCCTTTTCATAATTTTCATTAATTTTATGCCCAATATATATTAATTATCTTGCTATAAAATTTGCAGCTTGAAACATATCAAGATGAGCTCAAGGGAATGGAAGGACAGTCAAAAGAAGAGTATATTGGATCATTGAGAAGGTATGACATAATATTTTGATGAACTTGAATTTTTGTTTCAATTGTTGGTGATCTCATAATTAAAATGTCGATGCAGAAAAAGTAGCGGTTTTTCTCGAGGAGTATCTAAATATAGAGGCGTGGCAAGGTAGCAATTTTTATTTATTTTTTGTTTTTTTTCCCGGAATATATGATCATATGAAAAGGTTAAAAGTGTTAACATTGAGAAATTTTGAAAGGGCATTTTTAGTGTGTCTTTTATCATATATTTTTTTCAAAATATTTTTTTCAAAATATGAATATGTATGAATCTTTAGCTTTTACAACTACTTTAGTATATTTAACATGCTGATTGCACCCTTTTTTGTATTGAACACATGATTTATACGCGTTGTCAATGTGTTTTTGCTTCACACATATCTAATGAACTTCGCGCCATAAACTTTATACTAGTTTATTATTTTATTTTTCCAATTTAAAATCCCCATTTAATTAGGAAATTTGTGCCTATTTTGTGGAAGGGTCTATGTAGCATTATTTCAAGTACTTAGGGAAGAAGAAAAGCTAATAAAGAATTGAAATGGTGTATCACAGGTGTTTAATTTGTCAACAAAGCACTCCTACTCCTACTTTTACTTGATATTTATTTTTAGTTTTTATTTAATTTTATGAATTATTATGAGGTCATCGGTGGCTTACTTTAAAATTTAATGTGTAGGCACCACCATAATGGGAGATGGGAAGCTCGAATTGGCAGAGTATTTGGCAACAAATATCTCTATCTTGGAACATACGGTAATTACATTTTCTTTTCCCTTATTCTACAAATTAAAATAAAAAAAAAAATTGACTGTGCATGGAGAAATATATAGAAAATTGATATATAAGATGATACACATGTATAGTTGATAAGTTGAAAATATGTACTCCGTTCGTGAGTGGGTGTAGACTTATTTTATTTTTCGTTTATTTGTTTATTTCACGTGATTCGATAAGCTTATATACTCTTTCCGTTCCAGATCAAGGGTATCTTTCTCTTTTGGTCCGTCCCAGATCAAGAGTTCATTTTCATAAATGGCAAGTTTTTGAATATATTTATACCCTTATCAACTCCATATATTAACAAAAAAATCATTCATTATACCCTTATACATTCTCTCTCATATTTCCTACCACACATTTAACTACTATTCCTCCCACTCATTTTCTCTCCTATTAAATATTTTTATCTTTTACATTCTTCTCCAATTTCCTATTACATATTTAATTTTTACATTCTCTCTCCTATTTCCTACCATACATTTAACTACTATTCCCTATCTCACATTTAACTTTTATTCATTTTTTATTTTTTTTTTAAAAAACGTGAAATTCACTCATACACACATGGTCAGGGACGGAGGGAGTATAACTTTTTACGATAAAAATGGTTATCAATTGAAAAAAGCAAATCAAAATGTAGATGGTTGGTGTATCTATAGACCACCAACTTTCACCCGCTACTTATTAAATTCAAACTAAATTGACATAAATTGTCAACCCCACTTTTCACCAAATATTTCATGCAATGTCTAATTTTTTATTTATTACTTTCATTATTGATTTTTATTTTGTTACTTTCAGTCATTTACACTTATCAATAGCATATGTATATAGTGAATGTGAAATTTCAGAAAATTAACAATTTATAATTACATTTTTTTGTTGCTAAGTTATTTTAGGGTGCATGTAAAGTATATACTTCAAATATTAATTGATAAGTAACGTTCACGTGGATCACATTATAATAAATAAAATTATATTTTTCATATTTTTAATTTAATAAAATAAGTTTTTAGAAATGCCAAAAAAAAGAGAATATGATAATGTTAATTTGATGGAATAAATTTATTAATAACTCTCTTAACAATTATTATCTTCAGCTACCCAGGAAGAGGCAGCAACGGCGTACGACATGGCGGCAATAGAGTACAGGGGACTTAACGCCGTTACCAACTTTGATCTGAGCCGTTACATCAATTGGCTACAGCCCAACCAATCAAATCCCAGCAACCCCACCAATTCTGCAACAAACCTCAATCCTCCCAACTTTGACTCTCCTGACCCAATTCCCAACCCTAATCAAGATGAACTCGGCTTAAGCTTTTTCTACGACCAACAACCCCCGGAAACCTCCAGCTCCGGCGAAATAAGCTTTCCGGCGCTCCAGCCTTCCGCCGGTGCCAACACGTCTTCCGCGCTGGGATTACTTTTACAATCATCCAAGTTCGAGGAGATGTTTGAAATGACCTCTGCTGGTGACAGTCCGTCATCGCCGCCGGAGTCGGATCCACCACGGAGTAGCTTCCCTGACGATATTCAGACGTACTTCGATTGTCAAGATTCCGGCAGCTACGCCGACGGTGTGGACAGTTTGTTCGCAGATTTGAATGAGTTTCCGATGTTCTGCGATTTGGACGCTTAATTTGGGTGGAAATTTGATCGGAGCAAAGCTATTAAAATAATGCCATAGTGATTATATTGATTTTGAAATAGGGAGGTTAATTGAGGACGGTGATCGGATGGGATGGAACACCATTAACGGCAATGACGATGATGATGAAATAGGATTCTTTTTACATTTTATTATCCATTTTAATTATTTTGATTTGTAGATATAAGATGGGGTGTAAACATTCAATTAATTAATCTTGTTTTCCCATAAATAATACTTTGTTTAGGCCTTAATTTCTTTTTGGTTTTAGTTAAGCTCTTTTATTTATTTTTTATTGAGAATAATCATATAAATGATATAAATGTTGTGAGTGTAAAAGTAAAATAGGAGAGAGAATGAGTGGAGGGAATAGTAAATTATAATGGTGTTGTGAGTATTAAAATAATGTAGGAGAGATAATGAGTGGGGTAGGGTTAATATTTTAATGATAAAAACTTTCTATTTTATATAAAAAAATATAGTGTGAAATATGTATTTGGATATCCAAAATAGAAAGTGTGAAGTAAATAAGTGGACGGAGGATATAATGCTGAAAAGATAGCACTTGAGTACAATTTACTGAATTTAGCTTATAATTTTAAGTGGTTGGTTATGTCGCATTCTCATTAATTAATTTATCACCAATAATGACATTTAAATTGTTGCACTCATGGTTTATATTAATCACACATTAGACATGATCAGTTTTTTTTTAATTTTCTTTTTTCAAAATTGAGATCAGTTAATTAGACCATCTCCAACTCATTTCTTTTTTCACTTTATTTCTTCAAATTTATGGATCCAACCAGTCTTGCTTAAAATATGAAGCAAATAAATAGTGTTGCTTCATATTTGAATTCGAAGCGACACTTGTTTCATTTTTAAAGCAATTTTTTAAAAGTTACACATTGTGTATTGTATAAATTTTAAAATATATTTTTTTATTTAAATTAATTTAAAATTATTACTACATTTTATATTTGAATACTTTTGGAGACTAACCAAAATAAAAAAGAAAGCTGGATATATTTAAATTAATATAGAATACATACAACAAAAATTAAAAGACAAAGACGTATAACATAAGCCAAAATACACATAACATAAACTAAAATACATCCTCCCTCTGTCTCAATTAATTTAGGACAATTTGTCATTTTGGGTGTTTCACTCAACTTAGAACATCCCAAAATGACAAGTATATATTATTTTTTATATTCCATGAGACTCACTTATTATCTCTGTTCTAAAAGACCCCGCCTAAGGGCGCCTAGGCCCCACCTAGGCGCTAGGCCCCTCTCCAACGCCTAGTTCTAAGCCACGCCTAGGTCCTGACTAATCCTGACTAATCCCGATTAGTCCCCGACTAGTCCCCGCCTAGGCGCTAGGCCCGGCTCCGCCGCCTAGCATCCGCCTAGCGCTTTTTAGAACCTTGCTTATTATACTCAAAATAACAATTTTCTTACTATTTCTTATAATCATTCTCTCATCTCATATTACTTTTCATATTTACAATACCTCCTACACTCATTACATCTCTTCTTATTATTTTGGTATTTCTTAATCTCCGTGTCGGAAAAGAAAATTATAAGTCATATGGGACGGAGGGAGTATAATATAAATTACAATACATATAACATATTTATTTGAAATTTTATCATCTCAAATAAAAGTGAGGGTTTAATGTATAAAAAAAAAACTTTGTGAATGTTTGTGAAATTGGTAGAGTAATGAAAAGATGAGGTGTAAAGAGAAAGATTGCTTTAAAAGTTACTGTTAAGTTGAAGATGCCCTTAGAGTAGTATTTTTTTTCTTTAATTTTAATCTTAAGAGTATAAAAAAAAGCTTATAAATTTTGGTAATTGACAATATTTGATTGAATTTTTATTTAATAATTAGTGAGATCTACAAACAAAACAATTTAATTATATATTGCCAATTGTTCGTGGCCTTATTTTGTATATATTTTTTGTGTTTTAATATTATTCAAAACGTTACTCTATATTATAATAATTCTTTCTAAGCATTTTTTTATTATTATTATTTTTTTATTTTTTTTTTTGATATTCAGATTTTCAGCTTCGCTAATGTTGCAACCGATTAACATACCACAAGACCAGAGGCCTTAGGTGCAATTTTTTTTTTTTTTTTTAATTATTATTGGCTAGGCAAAGGGGAGAGGGGGGAAGGGATACAAGGAGACGTGGAATACATGGGCCAAACAAACAGATGTACCTACTTTGGATCTCCATACCATAACTGACTTATTGCCTCTTTTTTTACTAACAAAGTGACATAATAATATCCAACTCACCATTTGCAATTGGGTCCCCCCCTTTTTCATTCTTATCAAATAAATTTGCTGATAACCCCCCTTTTTTCATTCTTATCAAATAAATTCTACTTTATATTCAATATATAAAAAAATTGAACTATTTATTTCATAATCAATTGATTTGAGACGACCCTTTCTTTGCTCGAGTAATACAATTACATGTTTTAATTAAATAATACGTGGAGTTCACCGATCAACTAACGAATCTCAATTATACACTTGCTACAACGGACTATACAACAGATAGGAATGATAAAGAAAACATCCTCCCGTCCGAAGCTTCACCTTTTATCTAAATGGGTATCTCGGTAGAAGTTTCACATTTTCTAAAATGAAAAATGTTTATTAATATTCTATTATACCCACTAACTTTTCTCTCTCACACATTTAAATTATGGGTCTCACTTGTCATATTCACTCATTCTTCTCTTTCACAACTCTTCTTCCACTCTCATTATTTTTTCATATTATATATATTGCTTTCTTAATTTATTTGCATGCTTCACAAAAATGGTAAAACATGGGCAGGAGGAACGGAGGGAGTATATGTTAAATTAGAGTGGGATTTATGATAGTGACAAGTAAGCATTATCAGCAGCCATCAACTTTGATTGCCTTTTAGTATTTATTGTAAATTCAGGATTGGAAAGCTTTGGAATTTATTTCATGACAAAAAATGACTTTGACTAATTAAGAAGACGGCAGGCAGTGGCACTACTAATAATATTAATAATATTGTTTGGTCTACACTGGATTGCTACACACTTTCACTTCTTCAAGTAACCTTATTATTAATTTTATTCCCTCCCCCCCCCCCCAGAAACTGTCAATTGATTCAATTAAATCCCTTTCCATTAATAGAAAAAAAGATGCAGTCTTGTGTAAGTAAGTGGTTTCAAACAACTTCTATTACAGTACTAATCTGACTACATTTTCTGAGGTTGAACAACAAAGCTTTTTACTAGATAACCATCAATATCAAAACTACATTTTCTCCGGCCCCAGACAATGTGGACATGTCTGATTGAAGAAACGAATACAATATGGACCGCCCCGCCCTGTTTTCTGAGGTTGAACAACAAAAAGGACAGCTATTGTCCATCTTATTTACATGGTGCAGCAAAGCTTTGAATCCATTGAAGCCAAACATATGCAGAATGCTTGGTAACCAGTCATTGGATATCTGCAAACAACTTACTACCATTATAATCCCCTACTACTTTCATGGATATTAATAAATCAAGATTATGATAATAAATCACGCGTAAGCATTTACCTGTAATCCATAACATACTTGGACTTTCCTACCCTCCCAAGCTGCAGTATTGTTTGCTTTCCATTTTTCTGTAGTTGGGGACAAGAGCATTTTATTGACGTATGTATTGCAAATATTAGGATTGTGTGGGTGTTAAAACAACGCTAATCTTACCTCCAAAGTCAACTGGAAATTCTTGACTGAGCTTTGGATTCTAAGCCCTGATCTTCCCCTGTCTCTGTAATCCAGCTCGTAGTGCTTTGTAATCTGGAAAACAAAAACACCCTTAGACAAAATTCTTTGTTTTTAGAAATTGTTTTTAGCCTCCCTTGTGTACAAACTTACATTGTTGTACTGAGGAACTTTTGAGAAGAGCTGATGTACTTTATCCATTTTCTCTTCCCAATCTTTAGGTAGCCCATTGATGTGTTGTGCCTAAGATAGAACGAGAGCAATCATAAGGCTCAAATTAGAGCAGATAAAAATAGTTGATGGGATATTCAACTTTAACAACTAAAATTACCTGACTCGTATTCTTAAGCTGCATCGATTGATGCTTTGGTATCCAAGCTTTCATACTTCTGTAACTTCCAGTCAAGGTTGCTATTGTAGGTGTGAATCTAACAAGGGTCAAAACAGGAAACATCAGCACTGCAATTTATGCCCGTGGCACGAGAGTGAGGTACATTTTTGCATAGAGGGAGCGAGAGGGAGAGAGAGGGAGATTACGTTGCAACAGCCAGAAGTTTAGCGTGTTTGGTAACTGAATTTAGTCGTCTACCCTGCAAAGCAAATCATTTGTCAAACAAATTGATGGAGGCGTGAATTTTTTTGCCCACCACATTGTTCTCATAAGTAAACAAACTTTGTAATAAGCGTTTTGAGAAAGAACCTGGTCCCATATATGGTACTTTGAACCCATGAGGTTGGCAGTTACTGTTCCCACAAAACTTTCATCTGAACTAGATGTTATTCCTTTGATATTTTGAGCCACTACGAACTCAGATCTTCCATTTTGTCGTTTATGGAGAGCCACTGCAAGCTTCCGGTTTTGCCTCCCTTGACCCTCCTATAATGAGCACCAAAGTATAAGTACAAAGGATTTGTTTTTGGTAGACAAAAGCTCAGAAAAGGCGAATAAGAAGTCAGAGATACATCATCGTAACTATCGTTAAAGCAAGAAGGAAACAACAACAACAAAGCTGAAGACAATATTTCCCTTAAGTTTAAAATAGACCATAATTGGCCAAGTCAAGAGGTCCTAACGACAAATAAAACATTAACAAGGAGAAAAAGCTAGAGGCCAAAATATTCGAATTGAAGTACATCACAATAACAATATATAGATATATATGCATCTTTGCCATTAAAATGTATAAAAAGCACACGTTTTTAGAGTGTCCCTTCAAATTAAATTTGGACATTCATTTAGGGACGGAGGGAGTATTTAGTAACATAGGCACTGGAGAAAAACTTTAGATTTCCCAAGAGGTGAAAAGTTTGAAAATGACAAACCTATCTCAGTTCAAGATCATGACCATGTTTGTTAGTTAGATGATTATTTATTTAATGCAAACAGAAAATATTATCCTCTTATTGAAAAAAGAAGAAGTTGTTTTTGGGTTAAGACTTCTGCACATAGATTCTAGAAGATTTGTTAAAACAACATAGAGATATGCTCACTTTAGCCAAAAGACTTCCATAAATAAGGTGGAATTTGTATTTGTTTTGTTAAGTAGTCTTCGAAAGCAATGATAAAGTTAAAATGGAGAATGACAAAAACAGGAGTGTGACTGTGAACTAGGCAAAACACTATCTTCAGCAAGAACAAAGAAATACTGACAAAAATTAAACTAGAAAAATTTGAATGTAATGGAGAAGCATATGTTGAGAATATCGACGTCTTGTGCTAATCCTGACATAATTTGCTCACATTTTGGAAGTTATCACGAATCAAAACAACTAACAATATGTCTAGCCAAGATAAAAAGTTTTTCTGTGACAGAAACAGAATGCACAAGCACATTAGGCTTTCGTTGACAACTCATCTCCAAGGCGTGGAATTTACAATTGCAAAACATAGGATTTTACTCAACATAAATGCAACCCAAGGAGGCCAGCTTTACGGACAAAAGTTCGAGTAAAATGCTAACACACAATTAACCACATATCCCACATAAAGATTCATACAAAACACTTGGCCTAATTAAACACAAAAACTATTTAGCAATCTAATGAGCACGATAACATTTACCCTAGAAATCAGTTGACATTCACATGGTAAAAGCAAACAATGGAGTACCATTATCAAATATCAATTAAAGATCTAAACATCAATGTTAAAGAGACTTACATTGGTATACAGTGTGTAAAGAGTACCCCCACTCATTCCTTCTGGATAGGCTTCCTTCACTATAACACAAGTACACCTCCCTACATCCACAGGCAATGGCCTACATAGCAATGACCTAACAATACATCCACAAGAGCCAAAATCATTTTTTACTTTAAGCCATAGAAAATAGTTACTCACTCTGTCCCTAAATGAATGTCTATTTACAAGATTTTTTGTCCCAAAATGAATGTCTTTTTTGAAGAAAAAAAAAAACTTTGTCCCTTAATAATCTTTTACCATTTTTTTTTCACTAGTCATTTTATACTTGCAAAACTAAATGTTTGGAAAGTAAAATACAGGAATAATATGCATCTTAGCCATTTAATAGTACAAAAAGTAAATAATTCCATAATGTCCCCTAAAAGAAATTTGGACATTCATTTAGGCACGGAGGGAGTAAAATCTAGTGTAAAGAAAAAGAATCAATAAAGGGTGTGCAAGATACGCGAACAGAAACCTACCTATTAGGCAATGTAGACCAAGAGGAAGCCGGTGCAGCCTCGGAATCAGAATAATCCCAAATGTTGGCAGAATTTGTTTTAACAGAGTCAAAGGGTTCCCAAAGTTTCAACCCAAAAGTGGAATCGGGCTCAGTGTTTTGCATACAAAACTGAAGAGAAGATGGCTTCAAAGCCCTATAATCTTTCACCTGAGATTTCAAATTTGGGGTCTGTTTGGGTACAACATTTTCCTTATCCAAATCAACCGAGGTGTTCTTAGTATTGGGTTGAGCATTCTCTTTGTCATCAAAGACTTGACCTTGGAGGGTCTGTCTCATAAGGGTACCTAATGAGGGTGAGACAGAGTCAGGGCAGCCATTGTTGCCTTCGCTAGAGCTTCTATTGTGTTTGAGCTCAGTGAGAGGATTGTGGTAGAGGGAATTGTAAGAAGCCTGGCGTGGAATCAAGGGTTTCTTGAAATTAGACATTAGGACAAATTCAAGAAATGGAAGAGATTTGTGTAGAAGCAAAAGAGGGAAACAAGATTCAACGAGTTTTTTTTTTTTGGCAAAGATTAAGGTTTGGTGTCTGAAAATGGAGTTTTTGTTGGGGGGGGGGGGGGTATTGAAGGGATCAAAAAGGAGGAAATTTGAATTTGAAATAGAAAAAGGCTTTGGAAAATGGAACCCCTTTGGATCTATTTGTATTTTGTGGGTGTCGTTGTTAGTTGAGTTCAACGGTAACTAGTTGACAATGAGCGGGAATAAGATTTGAACAGCAAGTGAGTGATTGGGTGGGACCACTTTTTTCAAGGACACAAACTCAATTGGGTATTAATTCCTGCTTTTATTGTTATGCAGTATCTACCGTAGTAATTTCGGCCCCTCACACTTTTTGTTTTTTATGCTTTGTATTTTTTTAGTAAGAAACTATAAATAAAATAACCATAATTCATACTAATATATTAATATTAACCACACATCCAAATACTACTCCCTCCGTCCCAGACCAAGAGTTATACTTGTCTTTTTAGTCCGTCTCAGATCAAGAATTCCTTTCCATAAATGGCAAGTTTTTGAATATATTTATACCCTTATAATTTAATATATTTACAAAAAAATCATTCATTATACTCTTATAAAGTTAACATATTTACAAAACAATCAATCATTAACTTACTATTCCTCCCACCATTCTCTCTCATATTAAAAAACCAATCATTAACTACCATTCTCTACCACATATTACAAAAAAATCATTCATTATATCCTTATAAAGTTAACATATTTACAAAAAAAAACAATCATTAACTTAGTATTCCTCCCACTCATTCTCTCTCCTATTAAAAAACCAATCATTAACTACTATTCCCTACCCCATATTACAAAAAAACTATTCATTACTCCCTCCGTCCCGCTAATATCCGCACACTCCCAAAAAGGAAATTTTATATTAATAAAATATTCACCCTACCCCACTCATTCTCTCTCCTACATTATTTTAATACTCACAACACCATTATAATTTATTATTCCCTCCACTCATTCTCTCTCCACTCATTCTTTTACACTCACAACATTTTATTAAAATATCATATTCCTTAATTCCCGCGCAAACAGTGTTAGTGCGGAACTTAGCGGGACGAAGGGAGTATACCTTTATAAAGTTAACATATTTACAAAAAAAATCAATCATTAACTACAATTCCCTATCCCACGTTTAACTTTTATTCATTTTTTAAAAAAAATCTTAAGAAGTGTGAAATCCCCCCGATGACCCTTGTTCGGGGACGGAGGGAGTATTACATTAGACACCGTGACCTAAGACCACGTGCAATGCAAACTAAATTTGGGGTTGAAAAAAAAAAGCTGGTTAACTGAATGACTACAATGGAGAACTGAAACTTAGAGGGATTAAAGTGAAAACTGAAAAAATTGAGTCGACTGAATTCTGTTGGGAGAAGACACGCGTCGGTGTTTTTGAGGGTCGACACATGTTTGTCGGCAGAAGGTTTTTTTTTTTCTTGAATTCTGTTGGGCCACGTTTTGCAATCCTATTGGTCCCTGGGATTTTCGAATTTCCTTTTTATTCCATGTACGTACTAGATTGCAAATTCGTGATCCAAGAGCTCATAAAAAATTGCAGAAGAATCTAGTCAAGCACATATGGGCAAAGTTCAAAATGCGTGATTTAATAATTTTATTGTAGTGTGAGTCGAGTCTATGTGTCGTATGCAAAAATTGTCTTTCATTACTTGTGTCGCGAGCTAAGTTTATTGTAACTTTACTTATTTTTAATAATAATTATTGTTATTTCTCGTATTTATTTTATTACAATTACAAAAAATTAATTAAGTGTGAAATATTTTTTAATTATAAATAATAATTATTATTATTATTATTTTACTAATCATAAAAATAAAGAATATAAATAAAATAAGAGTGGTGGGTATAGAATGATGAGCTGGGAGGAGATGAATTTAATTTTAAACCTTGCATTGTGGAGGGGTTAAATGAATAGGTAGTTGAATTATTAGGTGGATGAGAGAGAAGATGAGGTGGAGTGATAAAGTGAGGTTGAATTTATTTTTGCATTGCACATTGTCTAAGACCATGGGCAATAAGGTAGTTGAGAGGGGGGTTGAGAGGAATTCAACTAGTTGATGTGGGGCAATAAGGTAGTTGAGAGGGGGTAGTTGAAGGGATTGAGTTGAACGTTGCCAACCCAGTTGAAGAAAAAAAAGTGGGGCCCGCTTCTGCCACGCGTCAGCGTCCAATAGGACCGAAAAAGGCGCGTGGCATACACGTCAAAATAAGGCGCGTTGCGCTTTTTTTTTTGTTTTTTTCTGGCATGGACACATGGCCCGATATGATTGGTTCCCCATATTTTTTCTTTTTATCTTCCTATCCCGATTTTTGAGCTCAATTATTTAACAGATTTTTTTTTTCAAAATTCTGGAAATTAAATGATATAACTTTCTTATTTTTTGTACACCAAAAAAAAAACCTCTCTTTTCTCTAAAAAAAAAAAAATTCTAATTATCCTTCTTTAACCCCTTATTTTTTAAAACATTCATCATCTTTTTAGTTAAATGGATCCCAATAATTCTTATTTCAACACTCAGAATTCAAGTAATTTTCCACCAAATTACTCCAATCCTAATGATTTTCAATCGTCAAATCAATTTTATTATCAACCAAATGTCATGCCTTCAGCTGTACCCACCTGAAATCCATATTATGGTATGCAATTTCTACGATCTCCACAACCACCACTACCCTCTTAAGAATCTGAATATCCCGAATATTCAACACTAATGGTTCTGGGTAGCAATAGCGGTGCTGATGAAGCTACTCCAACTCCAGATGTAGGAGGTTCAACCACTAGTCGGAGAAAAATTTTCAAATGGAGCACGAAGGACAATATAGTGCTACTCAGTGGGTGGATTAAGTTTGGAACCGACAGTGTTGTTGGAAAAAATCAGAATAGTGAAGCGTTTTGGGGTAAGATTGCTGAATATTGTAACGAACATTGTGAATTTAACCTTTCCCGTGACGTAGTTTCATGCAAAAATCGTTTCAATTATATAAATGTCAGTATAATATGACATATTATCTTGCTGACGGTATCTACCCCTCTTATCCGACCTTCGTCAAATCCGTTAAACTTCCTTAAAGTGAAGAAGACGAGTTATTTGCAAAATATCAGGAGGCATATCGAATGGATATAGAACGGGCATTTGGAGTGCTCCAAGCTCGATTTAAAATCATTCGAGAACCAGCTCGAATGTGGCAGATAGAGGACTTGGCTATGATCATGAGAGCATGTATTATATTACATAATATGATCGTTGAGGATGAACGTGATACGTATTCTCAAAATTGGCTTAACTATCAGGATCAGCCCGGGGCAAGTGGGTCTAGTACACAACAACCGTTCTCAATTGAGGTATTACCAGCGTTTGAAAATCATGTACGTACTAGATCGGATTTGCGTGATCAAAGGGCTCATAAATAATTGCAGAACGATCTAGCAAACACATATGGGCAAATTTCGCAAATCAGTGATTTTTAAATTTTATTGTACCGTGAGTCGAGTCTATGTATCATATGCTTTTTTGTTTTTCATCATTTGTGGAACGAGCTAAGTTTATTGTAACTTTTCTTATTTTTATTAAAATTAAAATATTCTCGGCCAAAAACTTGTAAAAAACGCGTTTTTTCTAAAC
Source organism: Adenophora triphylla var. japonica (assembly GCA_022495995.1). Classification (NCBI taxonomy): domain Eukaryota; kingdom Viridiplantae; phylum Streptophyta; class Magnoliopsida; order Asterales; family Campanulaceae; genus Adenophora; species Adenophora triphylla. Next base: position 91,602 of record JAFEMH010006174.1, on the reverse strand, counting down.
AATTGAAAAAACGTATTTTTCCAATCGTATATAAGGCACGAGCTCTCTCTAATCTCTAAGGCGGATTCTCTCTTTCTCTCACTAGACGCAATCTCGACCATCTTTCTCTCACTAGACGCAATCTCCTTCTCCTGCCAAGACCAATCTCACGTCCTGTCTCTCCCTCTCTCCAACTCAACCGGCGACATCTCCCACCGTTCCCCTTCTCCGGCGACAACCTTACCCCTCAACAACAACCGTTTCCTCACCGGCTCCCTTTCTCTCTCCAATCGTTGACGCCGCTCCCCTGTTTCTAAGAGCCCTAAGCCGTTCACCGCCATCGCCCCAAACAACGTCAACCACAATCCCCGTGGTCGGTTTCCATGGAAGGACCAAAATCAGTGCCGGTGATGGGCTTGGCCATTTGATTTTGAATGCCAGTTTGGGTAGAAATTGGATCGCCGTTTGGGTAGAGAGGGAGTTGGATAAACTGGAATTTGAGGATTGTTTGATTTTGAATGCCAGTTTAATTGATTTTGAATGCCAGTCCATATTTTTTTCGAGTGCCAGTACATGTTAATTTGAGTGCCAATGCATGAAGAAGATGATTGGAGATGGAGTGCTAGTGCATTTTAATTCGAGTGCCAGTACATGTTAATTCGAATGCCAGTCCATATTTTTTTGAATGCCAGTATAATAGAATATTAATGCTAGTGCAGAACAAATTAGATGGGAATTTGAGTGCCAGTGTATGTGTTTTTGAGTGCCAGTGTATGTGTATTTGAATGCCAGTCCATGTGTTTTTGAATGCCAGTGTTTGTGTTTTTGAGAGGCAGTTCATGTATATAAAGTGCCCGTGTAAAAACCGTCAGTGCCAGTTTAACAAAGTGTCAGTGCAAGTTTACACTGGCACTTTGTTAAACTGGTACTGGCACTTTTTTCACTGTCACTTTGTTACACATGCACTGACACTTTGTCACATTGGCACTTTGTTAAACTTGAACTGGCACAAACGGGAAAACACAAAACACGTTTTTTCTAAGTGCCAGAAAATGGTCGTACGGTAGTTGTGAAGGGAGTTAACCTTGACAACAGATATGTAGTCCCTCACAATCGGGAGTTGTTGATGAAATATGGTGCTCATGTCAATGTTGAATGGTGCAATCAGTCAAGGTCTATCAAATATCTTTTCAAATATGTAAGCAAAGGACAAGATAGAGTTACTGTAACATTTTGTAAGACAGCTAATGATGATGGCAGCAAAGCAATTGTTGATGAGATTAAGAATTACTTAGATTGTAGATTCATATCACCTTGTGAAGCTTCTTGGAGATTGTTGGGTTATGAAATTCATTACAGAAACCCTTCTGTTGAAAGTCTGTCTTTCCATCTACCAGGTGAACAAAATATTGTCTTCCAAGATGATGATGCAATTGACACAGTGCTAGATCATCCAACTTCACGAGAAAGTATGTTTACTGCATGGATGGAAGCAAATGAAAAATATGGAGATCTAGCAAAGAGTTTGACATATCTTGAGTTCCCTACAAAATTTGTTTGGAATCGAAAGAAAGAAGGTGGGATCCTAGAAGACGTGGTTTCAAGATTGGACGTATATTTTTTGTAGCTCCTGGACAAGGTGAATTATATTATTTGAGAACTTTGCTAAATTTTGTGCGCGGTCCAACTTCTTATGAGGAAATTAGACGTGTTGGTAATCAACAACATGGTTCTTTTAGAGATGCATGTTATGCTTTGGGATTGCTTGATGATGATAAGGAGTAAGTTGATGGTATAAAAGAGGCAAGTCAATGGGGAAGTGCTTCATCATTGAGATATATGTTTGTCCGATTATTGATGTCAGGATCTTACTCAAGGCCTGAATGTGTTTGGCATAGTTGCTTTGAATTTTTGTCAGATGACATTCTTTACAATCAAAGACATCTTTTAGATCATGAAGGTAATCCATTATACTCTAGCCAATTTAATTTATAATTTATAATATATTTTATTTATTTTGTTCTCTTCTACAAATTCCCATAGAAACTTAATTCTAAACTATTTACTTACTCTCTAATACCAGTTAATATATATATTCTTCTTTCTAGGACTTAAACTAAGCGATGAAGAAATCAAAAATCTTACTCTCTTGGAGATTGAAAAACTTTTGCGTAGCAGAGGAAAAAGCCTTCGTGACTTTCTGATATGCCTTAACCAAGCGATTTTGATCCCACTATTTACAACAATAGAATGATTTTAGAAGAGTTGAACTATGATAGAAATTCATTGGAGGCCGAGCACAAGCGATTATTGGAATTATGTGCTTGATGAACAGAGGCATGCTTACAACCTTATTATGAATGACATTGATCTTGATGTTGGACGAGTTTTCTTTTTATATGGATGCGGTGGGCTGGAAAGACTTTTTGTGGAAGATTCTTTCATCGGCGTTACGATCTAAGGGTGAAATCGTATTAAATGTGGCATCGAAGTGGTATAGCATCACTCTTACTCCCTAATGGTCGTCTTGGTCATTCCAGGTTTGAAATTCCATTAACTTTGGATGAAGATTCAACATGTAATATCAAACAAGGTACTCCTCTTGGTGAGCTTATGATTAAAACTAAGCTTATAATTTGGGATGAAGCACCTATGGTTCATAGATATTGTTTTGAAGCACCGGGACGAACGTTGAGAGACATAATGAGGTTCAATCACACACGAGATAGTTTGAATCAACCGTTTGGAGGCAAGACATTGGTTATGGGTGGAGACTTCCGTCGAGATACTTCCAGTCATTCCTAAAGGTACCGTGACAAGATGTTGTTATGGCCACGATCAATTCATCATATTTATGGTCTCATGTCAAAGTTTTGAGACTTTCCAAGAATATGAGACTACAACAAATTGAAAATGATGAAAGTGGTTTTAGAACTCAAGGCTTTCTCAGAGTGGATATTGAGTGTTGGGGATGGGTCATATGGTAATGATAATGATGGTGAAGCCACGATAAAGATTCACGATGACTTGATTGTTAATGAGTCGGATGATTTCATCAAGTCTATTGTTGAAAGCACATATCCCAATTTCACCGATCATTTTAATGATCACGATTATTTACAGGAAGAGCCATTCTTGCTCGACCTGGATGTGGTTGAGAACATTAATGCCTATATGGTTTCGTACAACCAATGCGAACAAAGGACTTATTTAAGTTACGATTCTATTTGCAAATACGAAGATAACTCCGGTTTCTTTGAAGATCTTCATTCGACGGAGTTTTTAAACACTATCGAGTGTTACGGTCTACCTACTCATGAAATACATTTAAAGGTCGGTACACCGGTCATGTTCTTTGAGAAACATTGACCATTGTTCGGGGTTATGTAATGGAACAAGGTTAATTATTACAAGGCTCGGAAATCATGTTCTCGAAGGGAAAGTTCTAAACGGTAGTAATGTTGGTGATCTTGTATTTATTCCGAGAATGACATTGACTCCGAGCGGATATACGGTTGCCATTCAAATTACGAGGCGACGGTTTCCATTGGTTGTGTCATATGCAATGACAATCAATAAAAGTCGGGGTCAATCTCTTTCAAATGTCGGAATTTTCTTGAAGAAGCCTGTTTTCGGTCATGAGTCGGTTATACGTTGCATTGTCTAGGGTCACAAATCGCCATGGATTGAAGATATTAATGTGCGATGATGAAGGAAACCTCACCAATGAAACTACAAATGTTGTCTATAAGGAAATTTTCCAAAATTTGTAATATTCATAGATGTTTGTTATTTTAAAAAAGTATTTATTTCTTTAAGTTAGATCATAAATACTGTATTTCACTTTCATGTCAATAAAGAATTTTTTTTTTTTTGGATGGCCTAGCTTCCTCGATAAGCTAAGCGGTTTATTATTCTGACCGCTAATCTTCTTCTTCTCTGTTTCTCATTACTCCCTTCCGTCATCAGCAATCAACAAATTGCACCAAAACCCTTTCTTCCCCAAAACCTCACCTACCTTCGGCTCACCTCCCCCATTCACGGTCGCCGCCCCCTCTTTCTTTCCCGATCGTTTGTTAGACGCTTCAGTGTCTTCCTTTTTTTTCCCAACGTCCAGGTAAACGCAATTTCCTCTACTAATTTCTTCTTATTTCCTTTTATTTTCTATTTCATCTCTTTGATATGTTCTTATCTATTTGGACAATAAAAATCCCTTTGGAGGTAGTTTTGCTGAACTGCCAATGGGGTGCTAAAACAATGTAATGCATATTTTGTATATTAAAATCAATAATTCAAAGTCAATTTTATGTAAACCCTAACCATTAGTCTACGATTTGCATATCCAATTGAATCACCCTTTCCTCTATTTCAATCATCCGCATTGGAACTTTGTGATATTTTTATTTGTTCATCCGGTTTTGTCATTTCATTTGTTCAGTTGGTAGCTATAGGATACTAGAACACCTTCTCTAGGTTTGTTATTCTAATTTGTGGTTTTCAAATGAATTTGAGTTGTTGTTTGGTATATGATACTAGAAGCTGCTTTCAATCCATGAAGATGGTTGTTTTTAGAGTTTTCTTCTCATGAATTGCTTTATTTATACTTGATTGCTTGGTTTTGTATGTTATATAAGACATGTCATTATGTCCCTTTTGAAATGATACTTAGACTTAAATATGATGACAATGATCCTTCTTTGATACCACAAGCTTAAAAATCTCTTGACGGAAATATTTATTCTTAAGAGATGTTAATCGGTTTTTTGTAATGATAGACAATTTCTTACTTAGTTAGCTGCGTATGAAATACTCCTCTACCATAGCTCATATAACGGTGTCAATTGATTTTTCTTTGTTAGGAATCGTTAATGTTTTTTGCGAGATCTTAGCTCTCTCTGTTTAGAAGAAGTATTGGTTAACTAAAGTCCGGTTCAATGCTGATGGAATTACACCTTAGGGTTTGCAACATCACTAAAGGCTGAATCTTCAATATTAAATTTTGTATGTATTGTTACCTGTTGTATTCATTTGTTTCATAGTGGCTTCTATTATAATTGTTGGAACAATGTCCAATTGAAAAGGAATGCTACCGAGAAGATTTCATGTGGTTGTGATAGATTCTTACTTCTAATAGCTTTGATATTTGTCATGATTCACAAGTGTTTAACCAACTTACGTTTATAACAATCATTGGTGGTAATTGTTGGTTTGAACCTGTATTGGTTTTTAATTTTGCTTCTTGCTCATTTATTCATTAGTTTGTTCCGTACAAGAAGTTTAATCTCCCAATCAAGGAGTTCCCATTTTAGTAAGGCATAGGACTGGAAACACTCAGTCTCATTTACACTATCATTAGTATTGAAAGAAGCAGGTGTTGATGGTGCAATATTTGTGCAGCCCATCAATAACCATTTCAATTATTCCTTGATGCCAGACTTCATTAGCACATTATACTTATATTTTTTTTTATTTTTGTTGAAGGTTCGAGGAAAGCCTCACATGACACAAGGTCATATATATGTAGTTTACGCAAGAGAAGTGGACATAACAAAAGGGGATGTCCATTGCGTAAAGAACAAGATGTTATTGAGGTAAACAATTTTATTTTATGGAATAATGATATAATTTGTTGGTATGTTAACTGTGTTCTTATTTAGTATTTTCTTTTTTTTTTGTTGCAGGTTGAAGTGAAAGGATCACATCGGAGAAGAACAAAAAAATGTAGTTTGTGCAACAAAAGTGGACATAACAAAAAGGGTTGTCCATTGACTAAAGAACAAGATGGTATTGAGGTAAACTATTTTAATTTATCTTATAATGTTATAATGTATTGGTATTTTAACTGTGTTGTTATTTATAATTTTTTTTTTTTTTATTTTTGTTTGCGAGGTTGAAGTGGAAGGAACGCATGGGACAAGAACCAAAAAATATAGTTTGTGCAATAAAAGTGGTCATAATAAGCGAGGATGTCATTTGGCTAAACAAATTGTTCCAGTAATTCCTGAATGTGAATTTTTGATTAATGATTGTGATATGTTATTGAAGGATTTGTCTAATGCTTTAAATGAGGCAGAGGCAAATACACTTTTGGCTGAAAATGAGGTTATAAAGAGACTTAGGTTGCACTATATTTTATTTTTATTTCTTTTAATATTTATGCACTAATGTTGTGTCTTTGTTAGGTTGTGAATGAAGCTGTTGTTGAAGATGAAGAACAAAGCAGTCCACTTCAGCGTCCAAGAGTTAGAAGGTCTGCGAGGCTCGAATGGAATCGATGGATAAAACCAAAGAAGATTGACACAAGTGTTATTGATTTGACAAAATAGTAATTTGAACAACTTTTTCATTTTGGTTGTAAAAAACTTTAATTTGGATATTTTTGACTGAAAACAATTAAACTTTCTGTCTTTTTTCATTTTGGTTGTAAAAAACTTTTGTATGGGGTTATCAATTTTTATGACATTCGGTTTTTGGTTGCAATATTTATTCAGTTTATGTGTTTCCTGCAGTGTGAGTAATTGTTTTTCACATTGATTAACACAATTTTTTCCTAAGGTTATATCTCATTAGGAGTGCTCTGTTTTGCTATTGATTGGAGTATTTGATTTAGTTCACTTAATGCAGGTCTCACAATTTTTTATAACTTTTATGGGTTGACGGCTATACAAAGAATCCACAATCCTAGAAAAATCATACTTATTTAGTTAGGTTTAAGATTGTACAAGTACCAAACCAATATTTAGCGCTATTTCAAGTTTCAAAATTGTACAAGTAAAGTATCATCTTTAATTAAGATCATAATTGTTTCACTTTTATGTTAATAAAAAAATTGAATTTTATGTTGTTTAACGTAAATTTTAAAAAGTGTTCTTCCCGTGTGTTTAACACACGGGTGATGTACTAGTTTTAAACTAAACTAGCTTATTGCGAGGGGTGTAGTTGATGAAGGCCAAAATGGGTTTTGGCCCGTGGGCTTTTTTTTTGCCCGTGGCCCGTTAAACCCGTGGCCCGTGATCCGTGTTCCGGCCCGTGGCCCAGCCTGTTGGTTTGACGGTACAGGCCTGATTTTGATTTTAGGGTGACGGGCGGGCCAAGCCCGCGGGCTTCCAAAGCTTGGTTTGCCCATCAATAGTTTGGCCCCTTTTTTTTTTATTATTTATATTTAACATTTGGTTAATTAACATCAATAGCTTCGTGGTCAAGTGGTAAGCAGATCCTATTTATTCCTTCTTACCCGGGTTCGATTCCTCCCAACCCCTATTTCATATTTTGTTTAAAAAAAAAAAAGGATTAAATCCGTATGGCCCGTGGATCCTTGGATCCGGGCCAAACGGGTTGTTTAAAAAAAAAAGGATTAAATCCGTATGGCCCGTGGATTCTTGGATCAGGGCCAAACGGGCGGTCCTCACCTCCGATTTCTGCACGGGCCGGGCCGGGCTTTAGCCCGTTAGCACACACGGACGGGCCGGGCTAAACCCGTTTCACCGTTTGGCCTTGATTTGGCGGGCCGGGCCGGGCCGGGCCGGGTAGCCCGTTTGGGCATCATCAGGTGTAGTTGAGAAAGTAGTTGAGTGATTAAGTGGATGGAGAGAGAAGATGAGGTGTCGTGATATTAGGGTAGTTGAATGTTTTTTGATAGTTTTAATATTGAACATGGTCTAAGAATAAAAAGAGGCCTACGAATATTCCTTTGAGGTATTATTAAATGTATCCCAAAAATCAAAATTTAAAGCATAAAATTTTTAATTCAGAAAAAAAAATAAGTATCATGATATCGCCGATTCAAAATAACTGTTATTTTTATAAATAGTTATTGATTTTGGAAATGTAGATATACAATAAATGAACATAAACTTTGCATCAATAAACCGGAAAAAAAAAAAAAACATTTTAAGATGCGGGAAAGGAAAAAACCCGACCCACTTAAAATGGATCAAACGAAGCAGATAGGCCAACTTAGAAACGAGTGGCTCAGACAAAACAAAGCCCAATCCAATCAAACAATTTAACCAACACAGCGGGCACCACCACCAATGGCTATCCATCAGATTAACAGCCATGTCCATGGCCACTGCTCATTCTCTTTCCTCCTCTAGCTGCTTCCGTCACTGCACAAAACCCACTTCACGATTCAGTTTTAGGTCAAGAATTCACTCTTTTTCTTCATCATCGTCCACTGTTATGGCTGCCGCCGCCGCAACCACCACCACCAAAGTGATTCCGGCCGTCATAGTCGGAGGTGGGCGTGTGGGTAAAGCTCTGCAAGATATGGGGACTGGTGATGATTTTCTGGTGAAGAGAGGCGAATCTGTGCCGCTAGATTTTCCGGGTCCTATATTGGTGTGTACCAGGAACGATGATCTCGATGCTGTTCTTCAGTCAACTCCTCAGTCCCGATGGAGCGGTACGTTTGACTTTGACAACAACCCCTCCTCACCTTTTTCTTATTATTATTCAATTTATGTCCATTTTTGTTTTAGAATTTTAGTGGATTATTTTACTTATGATTAAATTACTCACCTATGTGTAATTGATTTAAACTATATTCAGTCCACTTGAACTATATCCTATTGAAAAATCTAAAAATCAAACCTTTCTAGACATACCAAATCACCCTTTGCTAGTAAATACTATAACCCTGTTTATTTAATTTGATATACTCCTCCGTCCCAAAATGAATTTCCATTTTTTTTTCAAATTTGCTTTTGATCAATAGCAAATTTGAAATTTTTCGGACATTCATTTTTGGACGGAGGAAGCACATCCAAATTTGTATTGGTGGAAAAGGATTAATGTAGCTGACCTCAAGTAAACTCAACAAAAGTGAGTTGAGTTGAGTGTAAATATTAACAATATTGACATAGCAATATTGGCATTGTGATGCAAAATAGTGAGATCTCTGAGGGTTTGTATGCACTTATGTTACTAAAAATGCTTAAGTTCAAAATGGTTGCAAATGTCCCTCAATGTTAAGTTTAGACATTCATCTAGGGACGGAGGGAGTTCTAGTTAAATAACAGATGGACATTTATTTTGGGAGAAGGTAGTAAAATCAAACTTTTGGAGATACCAATCACTCTTTGCTAGTAAACACTATAACAATGGTTTATTTATACTGATGTACATCAAATTTCTATTGGTGAAAAGGAATTCATGTAGTAAATACACAAAAGTTAGTTGAGTTGAACGTAACGCTAACAATATTGACATTGTTTTGGAATAGAATATCCTAAAATAGAAAGGAAGATTTGTTCTTATCAAAAAAAAGGAAGATTTGTTGAGTACATAGTGTGAATAAAAGTGTGCGATGACTATTGTTTGCGCTACATTGTATTGGGTGGATAATCCTGAAATCTCTGGAGGCCATCTTTTGTGCTTCTTATGTAGTTAAGTGTGCACAGGAGTCACAGAGATAGTTAGCCTCACTGCTCTACTCTCTCTAATGTCGTATATATGGAGAGAAAGAAACATAAAAAAATGGAGGGAAAAATTAGTGATGCACGGGTTGAAAGCCTAAATACTCGCTCTTTATTGTCTGGCTGAGCGAGGTGTGGAATCACCGGACTTTCTTGTTAGCTCTTTAAGTGATTTCATGATGGGATTTTGATGTAAATGCTTTTTGTAAAGCTTCTAGTCATCCAATAGAAGGGTTTCAGTGGTTGTTTTTGTCCTTTGCATACCCTTCGTGTGCATGGGCTGAGTCGTCTTGGTCCTCTCTTTTACACACACATTGATACATAATTGACCCCAATGACTAAATGTCTTTGATTATTTATCGCGGTGTCATATCAATGATTTCAAATGTTAATTTAGAATGGCTGTACTCGAGGTTTCTGATAGAAAGGGTGGATGAGCTCACGTCGGATTAAAATTAAGGAGATTTGGAAATATATTGTATTTGATTGTGTTTGTTTGAAGATATTCTGGATCTTACAATCTAGCAGATTTGGTATTTTTCCAGAATGGGATGATGGAGCCATGGTTTGAAAGTAAAGGTTTAGGTGATGCTGACCAAGTTTTGGCATATTTTGCCGTAGCAAAGCTGGGTGAACCCCCTATTGATGGCAAGACAGATACCAATCCTGAGGGATTAACTGCAGCTTATGGAAAGTGGGCATCTGCTGTGGCTGGGAGATTAAATGCTGGAGGCCTTTCTTGCAAGGTGGGAATGGTTTTTTTTTCATATCTATTCAATTGCAAGTTTCAGGAAAATGGGCGTCTTTTCTTACAATTCGAGATTTAAAAAAAAAAAATTAAAATAAAATTGTTGGTAACAGGTTCTTGATAAGGAAGCTTTTCAGAAGCAAATGCTGGAGAAACTTATTTGGATATCGGCGTTCATGCTTGTTGGTGCTCGTCATCCTGGAGCCACTGTAGGTGCTGTAGAGAAGGAATTCCGCTCAGAGGTAAAATTATCTTCATCGGTCAAACAATTGGCTATATGATGTATAGTAGTAGTTGATATATGCCTCTGACTTTTTGACCATTATTTCTATGACTAATTTGGGGTAATTGGAGATGGGCAAATGAAAAAATAATCTTTGGTTTCAGGTGTCAAGCCTAATTGCTGAACTTGCATCAGCAGCAGCAGCAGAAAAAGGTCTAGTTTTTGAAGAAGCAATGGAGGACAGATTATGTGCCTACTCTAGAGCTGTTGCTCATTTTCCAACAGCAGTTAAGGAGGTAAAACTTCAACATTCAGCACGTACTTTTATTCTAGTACATGATTATTTTTTTCTGTTGTTAGTTTTAACACAAAATTTGCCGAATAATTGCAGTTCAAATGGAGAAATGGTTGGTTCTACTCGCTGTCAGAGAAGGCTATTGCAGAAGGGAAACAAGATCCATGTCCTTTACACACAGCTTGGCTTAAAGAACTCAAAGTTATTCAGTAAACCCCATGTACCTGAAATCAAACCTATGAAAAATAGCTTATAAGCATCTAAAATATGTCAGTCTTGTTACTTGTAGAAACCGAGAGCTCGGTCTATGACTTGTTATCAATCATGAATCTTCTTTTGCCTCTTTCTTTCTATTTCACCATCTCCGGACTGTGGCAACTGCAGTTGTCAGTTGCCACAACCCGGAAACTTGGCAATGGTACCATCCTTTTGCAAATATAGAATAAAAAGAAGATGAACTAAACTTAAACATGAAAAATCTTACATATCAAATAACCATGAATATTTTTCTGTCTACTACAAGTGTGAGGGCACTTTTGCCTATTTTATACATTTCTTAACAAAAAAAAAATTACATTATGATCTTCTCCATCAATCTTGACCATTTCCAAGTTCCAACTGCTATAAGCAATGGAGTTCATTGCACTTGCTGTTACAGAGGCTCCTGTTCACCAGCTACAATAAAGGAGTTTCAGCGTTTAAAATGCCAAAACAAATGGCCGAGAGAGAATGAGCTTAACATGTAATCCAACGGTTGAGAGGATTAGAGGGGATTACAATGTTTCGTTGTCTTCCACCAGAAACCTAAACCGAGATTGTCCATCAACGAAGAGTAAAGGTTTCTCGAACCCACGCTCCCATTTTAAGACACTGAGCAAAATGTCCATCAAAGAACAGTCTACTCTCTCCTCAAGATTCATCATCTACATCACTGTTGTTATCTTGTGAAACTTCTGCTCTACCCAACTTTACTAAGTTTCCCTGTTCATCATACCGATCCAAATTCTCACAAGGGGCAGGACTAATGTCTCCATATACACGGCCTTCAATGAAAGAACACTGGAAAATTCGCTTCTTTTTGTATGTAATTCCCACTTTCATGTCTTGGAAAGTGATATTCTTCACGGGGATTTCCTGACTGCCATATATACGGGCCGGAATACGAACTCCCTGTCCACGGATCATTGAGAAGCTTATGTTCTCGATAGTCGGAAGGGCTTCTGGGTCATAGCCTTCATCTGGGTGCTCATTATAATCAGTCTTTATTACAATCCCCACACGCACATTATCTAAAGTCAGGTTTCTATAAGTTATATCCCGAATATACCCTCCCCTTCCAGCACTGGTCTTGATACGAACTGCTCTTCTTGAGTGCCATACAAGGAGATTTTCCACAGTTACGTTGGAAACCCCTCCAGACATCTCACTGCCAATTGATACTCCAGCACTGTCGAGTGATGAGCAGAGATTTAAGTCAAAACATCCACAAAAATGAAATTCCTACAACCTAAATGTAAACCAAAAATGGAGAAGTTCTCTAAGCAATGCATTACATTGTCATTTAAATGGTGCCACCTGTCTTGATTGGTTACAGAATGGCAAGCTTTCACCAAGATAACACATCTTGATTAAAAAGTCTAGTCAAGTTTAAGGATTTCCACACTTCAATTCCTGGGCTACTCGCAATGTGTTTATAGATAATTCTAAGAGAAGCAACATAAAGGTAAGTGGAGTAAGCACAGGTTGAAAAGTTTCCCGGGCACATACTAGAGTATAATCATAAAAGAAAAAAAAAGAAAAAAAAAAAAAAAAGAGAGAGAGAGAGAGAAGAACTTTTAGGATCTGCAGAACTAAGTGAAGAACTTTTAATTCAAGGCACCAGCGTATCGTATGCACAGTTGATGGATGTGTACTCTATTAATTCTGTTTGGAAATCAATATGTAACTTTATGTGAATAACTTGAAACAAATAAGATTGCTCACCTGACTGTAGAGCGTACAATAACATTACGGATTAGAATGTTGGTGGAAGGCTTGTCATAAGCAATTCCATACTGGTCCCATCCACTCTTTATAGCAATTCCATCATCTCCCACACTAATATAACAGTCCTCTATTACCACATCCTGACATGAATCTGCATAGATCACGATCCAAAATCTCAGTAAGAATTCCTGACAAATTTAATTGTTTAGCCAGCATGCAAGGCAACTTCATATATAACCGCAAATAAGGTCCACCTCAAAGCCCCCACTATATGCTATATGACTTTAAAATGGAGTGTCAAGCTTCTACAGAATATGCGCTTGTTAGATAATTAAAAAAAACAAAGTTCCTTTTGCAAATAAAGTATTTGTTACAGCATTAGCCTATCAGGAATACAGAGTTAGAACCTCAAACTCAAGACACTGGGGGACGAGACTCGAAAAATTAACATAGTCCGAATAAGAACTGTTTAACTCAATATGTTCAAAGTTAATGGTAAGAATAGGGTACTCTTTCAATAACCATATTGCTGACATACATTAAGAAAGTATATTGCAACACACACACACATTGGAATGTGCTGCCATGAGGAAATTTCTCCATCCCTCCAACATAGAAATGGTTAAATACTACAGATTACTGTTAGATCATTCCTGGTGCTGCAACATCATGTGCGGCTTCTAGACAATAATTTTTCTTTGGCGAAAACATCAGGCCGCAAAAACACCTTAAAACATTTTGTTTTAATAGTATCAGTCCCAATAAGCAAAATTTCATGCGAGGTCGAGAGAACATGACCAACCATCAATATAATAGGTAACATTCAGTCAACTCTACTGCCAATCTAGTTGGTCAGGTGGAGAATAGTAGAACAGAGATGAAACACTATGACCGCCTCACAAATTGCTATACAAGGATACGCAACTCCTGGTTTGTCACTCACTGTACCGTGAGCTCCAGTTGTGATGCTAATAAGTAAGGATCAGAAACCTACTGGCAAACATTATGACATCTTGTCAAATGGAAAGAACGTCCTAAACACAAGAAAAATGTAAACTTACCAGGATCTATTCCATCAGTGTTAGGGGCTCCAAACAATGGCGTCAATATGGTTACATTTTTTATAGTGACATTCTGGCAGTCATAAGGATGAATTGTCCAGAATGGAGAGTCTCGCAAAGTAATGTTAGAGATATGGATGTCACTTGACCACATTATCTGCACAAGTGGACCCCTAGTGTGATTGAGAAGCTTCTTTTGATGTTTCTTCCACCATGTTTGACCTTGCCCATTTACCGTACCATTATGCCCTGTTACAAATTTATGCTTACAGTATTAGCAGAAATTAGCACAAAATGCATGTGATGATAAAGATAATAAATGATGAAATAATGGACACATTTCTTATAGAGCATTCTAGGATCACTAATTATTGATGAAACCATGCAACGACTTTTTTCTAATTGTCTACACAAATTTGTGATTGTGAAAAGAATACGCACATAATAAAAAGATGAGGAGGTTGATCGCAAATACAGGTTGGTGAAATTCTACTAAATCCAAAATTTATCTTTTATAAGTCCTTTTCCTTAGAGCTAATCTTGTTTCTATAAATTGTCAATTCCCTAGTCTTAGAGGCATGTCTGTTATTAACTTTTACACTTTTATTAAGCTGGTGATATGTCTGCTGCTAGAAAATGAAGAGAACATAACCTGACCTGTGATAACAACATCCTTGAGATTTTGGCCATGGATTAGGCTCCCATAACGAGGTCCTGGATGTTCTCTTCCATACCCATATGATGGCAAAGGAGACATCAAGGGCCAGTACTTCTCATCCTGTTATAGACATACATTTAACAAACAAGATCATTATACAACACAGATTCAAAGCATGGCATATGTTTGATTTCTGTATCTTACTCAGCTGCTTTTACAGAAAATGGTATAGAAGTTTAGGGTAAGAGAATGGGTGCGGTTTGGTAATTACTTTCAATGCTATGCCACAGGTAAGTCTGTTCAATAAAAAAATCCAAAACACAAATTTCTAATATTTGAATGAGAGTCACATGTACTTTCGTATGGAAATATAGGGAAGCCAAGTTCAGACCAAAAAATCACGGGGATGTACAACTTTAGCCTATAGTGACTATTTTAGGACAAGTGGACAACAAAGAAACTTAAAACAGACCTAAACAAAGAGTATACTTTAGTGCGTCAGCGCCAGAAAGGAGGGAGGGTGAACATGACAAACCAATAACAGGTATTCCGATTAACACTTTATTCCTTGTTCCGGTGGCATTTCTTTTCTTAGAACTGTCAGTTCACTACTTCACATGGAATATGCATAACCTAGTATAGATCTCGAGGGCAATTATTATATAACAAATATGTCAGAAGACAAATCTCTAATCAATCAGGATCTCATCATTGAAGAAATGTGCCAATAGAAAGTCCCTCGTTGATCAAAATTCAAAAGGGATAACTTGACCTGTTTAAATTTGGAACATAGGCAATTTACTCTCTTGTAGCTATAAAAAAATATGATAATTTATCAATAGCATTAATATTCTTATAAATTTTGACCCCTTTCAGTTAAGAAAATGCACTATGCCAAAATAGTCCCCGCTACTTACTTTTCTAACTCTTATTATTATTTTGTCCCCTTTAAGTGAAATCCTAGCTCCGTCACCGGCTGAAATCCCTTCCCCTTGTACAAGATGGCAATTATTAGGCAAAAAGTAGTAATAACAATAAGTACCCAAAATTCTACCTGAAGGGTTAAGTGTTAGCTTACATATAGTTATCATAACAATTGATGCACAACCTACCATGTTATTCAATCTTCCCAGAAAAAGTAATGAGCCAAAAATATCATTCCTCCTCCAATGCTACGTACACTTGTCGAGAAACAGAAAGTATCACAGTGCTGTCTACTACAAACACCATTACCATAACTGTAGCAACTATATGTATATGTACCAAAAAAAAGTAACTATATGTATAGTGCACTATTTTAATGGATACACATATGATCAATGTAATTTTGAGTTCCCAAATTAGAAAAAAAAATCAACAAAAAGAGTGATCATTAGTAAACTTAAAGGAAGGGTACTTACATCAATACCGAGGATAACGGCATTTCTGGCAAGGAAAAGTGTCATGTGGCTGGTCAAATTGAATGGCGCCGTTAGCCAATACCCCGACCGAACATTAAGCTGACCACCACCACCGTACGTTTTGATTACCGCAATTGCCTTCTCGAATGCCTCCGTGTTTAATGTCACGCCATTCCCCACTGCTCCGAAGTCGGTGAGTTCAAGTACCAGCGGCCGGAGCTGCGGGATTGGAGTCGAGTCTAGGGCCCAACGACGGAACTCCAACATGCGATCGACGGCACTGCGTTGCCACATAAAGATCAACACGAATCCAAGGGTCCATATTAGGCTGAGGAGGGTGTGGTGGGATGCTAGTAATGATGGGAAGAAGCGCTTGAGATCGGAGCTTCGGTGATGGAATCGGAAAGGCTCCGGCATAACAGAATTTGAGTCGGAGATTACGAAATTACCAAGAGTAATTAGAGTATGAATTGGGAATAAATTGAAGAAATGTTAGGGTTCTTGAGAAGGTCGACGGGATAAAATTATTGTCTGGTAATAGAAAGTGAAGTTGGAAAACCCAATCAAACAAGTGAAGTGGTGTGTGTAATAATTAACAGAGAAGATGAAAACAAAATGAAAATAACTAATCAAGTACTCGAAATAATTTTCAAAAAACCCACTCGAAATAGAATGGTTGGGTTTTGTACAAAAATTAAGTAAAAATCTATCTATATACTCCCTCTGTCCCGGAACAATCTTCACACTTTCCCTTTTGGGCGTCCCAAAACTTATTTCACACATTTAAAACTTTCCTAAAATGGAAAGAAATCTTTACTATTCCCTCCACTCATTCTCTCTCCTACATTATTTTAATACTCACAACACCATTATAATTTACTATTCCCTCCACTCATTCTCTCTCCTATTTTATTTTCACACTCACAACATTTTCAATATAATACTCCCTCCTTAAAATCCGTGCAAACAGTGTTTGTGAATTAAGTTTGGGGACGGAGGGAGTATAATAATAAGATAGGGGTAATTTTTTTGGCTTCGAGGGGTATTTTCGTCTTTTCAAGCGGTGGCAAAATTGCAATAACTAAGTCACAAATGCGATGTGGCAATAAGTTATTGGTTGTTTTTTTTTTTTTTTTTTTTTTTAAACCAATTTGGACAAGTGTCGAATGGCGGAGGAGGGTAATTCCGATCTTTTTTTCACTGGCGCGTGTGGCCCACGCGCCGACACACGCACGTTATCTCAGATTTTTCCTTTTTTTTTTTTTTTTAATTACCTTTAACACGTGGCAACAACCGATTGGCTGAATGAATTTTCAAAAAAAAAAATTATCCCATTTATTTGAGCTCAATTATTATATATTAAATTAATTTTTTTTTAATTTTTTTTTTCACCAAAATTCATAATTTTTTTTTTCTCTTTAAATAGATACTTCTTTCATTTGATTTGGACAAAAAAAAATTTATCCTTTTTAAATATAAATTTGTTAATTATCTTTTAGTAATTTTCAATTTCTTTTTCATGAAACTTAATTAAGTTTGAAGTATTTTTTTTAATTATAAATGATAATAAAAAAATCCTCTTCTTTAAAATAATTTTTTTTACACCATAATTCATAATTATTTTTCTCTTTAAATATAGACTCTTTCATTTGATTTGGACAAAGAAAAAAAAATTTCTTTTTTAAATATAAATGTATTTTTATTAAGTGTGAAGTATTTATTTTTCTTATAAATAATAATAATAATAATAATAATAATAATAATAATAATAATAATAATAATAATATTAATAATAATAATTTTACTAATCATAAAAATAAAGAATCTAAAATAAAGTAAAGTGGTGGGGTATAGGACGATGAGTTGGGATGGTGTTTAATTTTTTTAAACAAAATCATTTTGTATTTATAAAGTATATAGGGATATTTAATATAATAATAATTTATATATATATATATATATATATATATATATGTGTGTGTGTGTGTGTGTGTGTGTGTGTGTGTGGGAGAGTGTGATTAATGTGGGTTTTGGTTTCTATTTAATATGTGGGTGGGTAATATGGTTAATTTTTTTTTTTTTTTAGTTCGATATATCAAACAATTTATTTAAAAGGTAAATAATTTTAAATATTGATATGTAATGATGATAATACTGACCACTTTGATAAAGGAGAGAATTTATATATAATTTATATTTGTAAAATGTTTATTTCAAAATTTAGAGTTATTTTACAAAACTAATACACAATAATAATAATCAATTTTTAAATTTATTTGTTAATTTTCGTTATCTATAAAATTCCCGATATTATTATGTATTACTTTAATTTGTTTATTTGTATGTATGTCTAATAATTTTAAAAAAAAATATGAAGATGAATTAAAATAATTGATAGAGGAGAGAATTTATGGATTGGTCATATAGGGGATGATGAATTTGGATTTGGGTTTGTATTTAATTAATGGGTGAATCACTTATTCATTATTTAATGTCTCATAATTGTCTGTAATAAACATTTTAAAGTGTATGATACTTTATTTTTCATTTCAGGATATTTTTATTATTGTTTTCCTCTTATGTCATGCCTATTAATAAAAGTCATGGTAGATATTTATCTTTTGTTGGTTTTTTTTTCTAATAGATACTATGTATAAAGAATCTAAAATAAAGTAAAAGTGGTTGGGTATAGGACGATGAGTTGGGATGGTGTTGAATTTTTTTAAACAAAATCATTGTGTATTTATAAAGTATATAGGGTTATTTAATATAATATATATATATATATATATATATATATATATATATATATATATATATATATATGGGGGAGTGTGATGAATGTGGACTTTGGTTTCTATTTAATAAGTGGGATTGGGTTTGTTTTTATTTTTTATTTTTGTTCGATATATCAAACAATTTATTTGAGTAAATGATTTTAAATATTGATATATAATGATGATATCTTGACCACTTTGATGTTTGTACTAACAATATATTATTCAAGAAAATTTTCACAATATATAAAACAACTCGTTTTTCAGTTTGTTTTATTTTAATTTTCGTCTTTTGATCATGCAGTTTTGGTAACTCTGAAGCTTATTCTCGAAGTATTATTTGTTGTATACATTAAATGAAATGGGATATCGGTTGAAATAATAATAACAAAATAATGGGATATATGTAGAGTTTAACGGGGGAGGAGGGTCAATTTACCCCCTTGCGTTGTTGGCTCTGTTCATATAATTTTTGTTAATTTTTGTTATTTATAAAATTTCCGATATTATTATGTATTACTTTAATTTGTTTATGTGTATGTATGTCTAATAATTTTAAAAAAAAATATATATATGAAGATGAATTAAAATAATTGATAGAGGAGAGAATTTATGGATTGGTCATATAGGGGATGATGAATTTGAATTTGGGTTTGTATTTAATTAATGGGTGAATCACTTATTCATTATTTAATGTCTCATAATTGTCTGTAATAAATATTTTAAATTGTATGATAATTTATTTTTCATTTCACGATATTTTTATTATTGTTTTCCTCTTATGTTATGCTTATTAATAAAAGTCAAGGTAGATATTTATGTTTTGTTGATTTTTTTTTCTAATAGATACTATGTATTTTGCTATTCTCAATTATATTTTGCATTATCGAAATTTCACATTTCCAATGGTCCGAACATATTGATATGTAATGATGCACTTCCTTCCTCTTTCGACATTTGTACTGATAAAGTTGTCTTTTAAAGATGTGTTTCACAATATATAAAAATGTTTGTCCCATATATTCATTTTATTTAATTTTCGTCTTTTTAAGCATTAATAACTACCCGTGCATCGCACGGATGTAACACTATATTTATTTTAATGACCTTCAATCTGATATTTTTACTGACAATATATTTTTCAAAGCTTTTTTTTTTATAATATCTACAAACATCTCGATTTTCTTTTGTATTCGTTTAATTTTCAATCAATTATTCGTTATTAACTGTCCGTGCATTGCACGGGGGTTAAACTAGTGTTGCATAATAATAAGAATGAAGAAAAAGGTTTTTAGTTTAAGTATACACAATTATTAAATAATTTTTAGTTTGAATATAAATAATTATTTTTTTTAAAAAAATTGTAAGTACGAAAAATAAAGTTGAAAAAATAAAATTGATAGATAATAATAAGCGGGTTGTTATTGTGATCGTAATAACAAGTGAATCTCACTATACATCTGAATAAAACTTAACTTTGGATGTTTTTTAAAAAAAACTTAATATTTATGGGATGGGGCAGAAAAAAAGCTTGCTTCTAGACGGAGGGAATAGTAGAGCAGGTGTTACGAGCATGAACAGTGGATGGTGAGAGAAAGTGTGGTAAAGAATAAAGAGAATTTTATCAATAAGGTTCTTTTGAGACAAAATCACTTTCCTTGAAGTTCCTCATTAATGTAAATGTCTCATAAGTTCTTATACATTATTATATTATATTGCATTTTATATGCAGTATTTAAAAATTATGATACACATCCTCAATACTGCATCCTGCCACTGTCGCCGTCGCCTGCCGAAATTCGGTCGCCAAAAAATTACAAAAAATTACAAAAAAAAACATTACTTACCTATATACTTTCCACGCACTTATTTTATAAATAGTATTTTGAACAATTATATCATCAAATCACTATTATTGTTGACACATTTTACATTTTCTTTCTTAATAATAAGTGTACAAATTCAAGACAAAGGGAGTATTGTTTCTTAATTTTTTAAATAATAGTTTTAAGCATAGTAGTATACATTATAAATATGAAGGATCAAACCATTTTTATCAATTTTGACACCTTTTTTTTATAAAATTTGTGTTATAATAATACTAGTACTCAAAAGCCCGTGCTAATGGCACGGGTCAGTACAAAAATATAAGGAGTGGAAAAAATGATAAGTAGAATAAAACAACTTCTCCATGAGTTGTCTCATGCCTAACTATCAATGTACATCAATTATGCCTTACATCCTTGGTTACTCTTTACGTAGAAATCTATGACAGTTTAAAAACTTGGAAAATAAACGAAAATGACTAAGAGCATTCTCAAAAGAGGCACTGAAACTAAAAACAGGCTTCAATTATTCGAAGACAAACAATCATAAATTATAAATTATTTAGAGAAATAATATAGAAAGAACTTTCGATATTTGTTAACAAAAAAACATTAATCCGTTTGAATACTTCTTCAACTGTAATGAGCGAGCAAAACATAAAAGCATGAGATATGCCATAACATAGAAGAGAACCTGATGCCTCCATCTGTTTATACCTGCATGTTCACAGCAAATTCTTGTTGATAATGGTGATTTTCAAAACTGGCCAAGTAAAAGAAAATAAAAAAACATAATGATAATAATAAAAGAGTCGGTGAATGAGTTGTCAAGAAAAGTTTTACATACCAGACGTCATCTGAATTTTGGGATTCACATGTAGCAACTCGAGAATCTCGTTCAGGACATAACTCTTAATTAAATCTTTTCCTCCATATTGCCATTTCACCTTTCTCATGTTTCTTCTCCCAACAAAGAAGATTAGCCATCTCTTCAATCTTCCTCTGCTCCTCTTCGAGATCCTCTTTAGGGAGCTGCCACGCTTTATAGTTATTCCTCGAGTTAGTAGGTGGGCCAGAAAGCACCCAGTATGCACCAGGTCTAAGAACTCGATCAACTTCCATCAAGTACTTTCCTTCTGCCAACATCATATATTTCCATAATCAGATAAGTATTACTCACACTATCCCTTATGAGTGTCATTTATAGAGTTTGTTTGTCCTAAATCCTAATATGACTAAATGAGGGGTCGATTTTGTTTCCAGAGTTTAGAAAGAGGCTAATGTGCACACAATCATTTGCAAGGGAAGAACAAAAATCGACATTTATTTTGAGAAGGAGGAGCATAAATTAACACTCATAGAAGAATATCAATGATAATCAAAATCAGAAAAGCACATTAGAATTAAGGAATAAATAGGTAAGTTTCTACCCAACTATTTTTAAGAAAATCAATAAGAAGAAATATTATGACAATAAAAATAGAAATAACATTAAAATTATTGTTATTAATGAAAATCAGACTTATTGTTCTTTCACGCCAATGACTTTTGTGCAGACTCCACCTTCTGCTTGTTTTACAAACTCCTCTCGAACATAGACAAAAAAGATAGCAAACACATTTATATAACTATATTTGATGTATTAAATTTGATTATATAGAAAAAAAAAAAAAAACTCCCACGTCCCCAAAGATAGTCCCATTTTTGAGTGACTAATTTGATTGAACTTTGTTAAATAAATTAGAAAAAAATAATTATCCAAATTATTTTTTAAAAAGTGGGAATATCTTTATTGGACAGAGGAGTATATAGAAAATAGTTATATATATTAAAGAGAAATAACCAATGATGGGAAATATTTGATTAAAAAAAGAAAGATATTTCAAATACAGATGTAAATACAAAATTTTAGTGACCAACTTCGATAGAAAATGGAAGAAAAAACACAATACAACACAATTTTCAAACCTACTGAATGTCGACAAAGAAGAGAGTAGCTTCTGTAACAGGTGTCAATTGGAGATGGGTCTTCACCTGAGAGAGGAGGAATGCAGGGGAGGAGAACATTAGTTCTTTACTAATTAAGCAAATAGAAAAATAGTTATTTACACAGAACAGTCACAAACACACAAACTATCGTAAAATTGGCGGCAACCAATTTTACAAAAATTATATGCCATTCAAGTACGTTTTAGTGTCCCTCTTTACGTTGAGATTTATGGATTTTCTTCCATAATTCAATTAAGTTGTTTGTTATTGCACGTTCACTGTGAGATCCACATTAGGCTTCTTTTCCTGATAAACATGCATATGTGTCATCTGAATGTTACTAAGTGCATAAAACCACAAATTCACGTTATAGTACTTTCTAATGGAGGGAACCTCCGTGAAGCCTTTACCAGCTTAGCATTGTAACAAATTAAGATTGTTTTAAACTATTTCTTTGACCAATGAACATGTTTTCCACTTGTAACATCGAAAAGAGAATAAACAGGCCTATCTTTGCACAAATGCATTAGAAATTTGTAAGTTGATAAAAATCGTCTCTCAACTCTCATTTCTTAGAACCATATCAGCTCTCACTCTGTTTACTTGGATTCCCTCTTTTGCTTATGTTTTGCATATCACATTGCAACATTAGATCTACTCTGGATAAAATCGGCATGCACATGGAACTGAAGAACTGAAGCATCACATCCCTACCCCCAACATTCATTAATCAAAAGCCCCAAATCAGTAATAATAGAGAACAACAATTACAGATTCCACCACAAAGTAAATCGAAATTGAAACCCTAATAATCTACAGAAAGCAAACCAAATCGTGAAATCCAACCGAACTTAACATCATAATTCACACACAACAACATATTTAAAACAGGAATCACAATAACACCGAAAATGCAACATGTCAAAGACAGGAATCACAATAATCTCCAAAATTTACAAGGATTGAACCGAAACTTACCTCGAATGAAGCGGTCATGGAAAACCCAAGAAACCGGTGCGGGAACAACGTCGAGATCGTTCTCTTCATAAGACGACGAATAACGGTGAAACGGATATGGGTTTTTTCGGGGGTTTCTCTCTAAGACAAACCCTCTCCTGTATAGTGTGTTTAACGTGAAAAGGGGAAAAAGAGGCAGGACGGGGAAGAATGGTGGTTGACGGAGGAGGGAGAGAATGCGGAAGAAAAATGGCGCAGCCGTGGAAGCAACTGGCGTTTGACGGAGAGAGGGAGAAGAGATCGTGGGAGAGGGGAAGGAATTTAGGCCGTAGGATCAAATTGCCAAGATTAAATCTCAGCCACCACTTATCCAAGGCTAAGAGCAGTTAAAACATTCCTGTATTGTATTATAGATCCTCTTTACTTTTGGTTGAATGAATGTGTGCTATAATGTAATTTAACTCCCTTTTATATGCCAAATTTGACCTTTTTTCCTTCAAAAAACATTGTTGACACTCTTTGCAAAAATTATTGACTTAGTCAACATTACCACAAGAATTTACTTGGAGTGGATGAAAGTATGGTGTTGAAGAGGCCGGAGTGGAGGGCAAAAATCCATGTGGGGGGTTGATTTTTTTTTTTTTATTTATTTATTATTATTATTTTTTTTTTATTATTTTTTTATTATTATTATTATTTTTTTTTTCACGATGACATATGAGGATTCATGTTAGCCGACCCCAAATTATTTTGGGACTAAGGCTTTGTTGTTGTTGTTGTTGTTGTTGTAGTCAACATTACCACAACACCAGTGAGAACAGCATGACCCGTCTCATCCATGAGAGGGGTCGGTTTCATACCCATCACCCGCCCAACAAAGCCAATCCACGCCTCCGCCCAAGCTTTTTGCATATGGGCGGTCGCCTGGCCTTGGAATCGGCGGCGCGAGTGAAATCAGCCCACATTTGCCTTGGCCCAATCCTTCAGCCAACATAAAGTAATAGTTTGTATACATTAAAGTAATAGTTTGTATACATTAAAGTAATAGTTTGTATACATTAAAGTAATACATATATACAGAAAAGTAATAATGTTTTTTCCTATGTTTTCTTCGTTTGGCAAAAGTAATACTTATTATAACTAAAATGTAACAAACGTGTTATTTATATATAATAGTATTTGTACATAATTGTAACACATATGTATAGGTATCTATATGTTTTCATGTAAAAGTATTACATTATCTATAAAAATATGTTACAATTTCATCTATCAAAGTGGTACATTTACTTGTATAAACTATTACATTCATATACATAAGTTATTACATTTCAAAAATAATACATATAGTTTGTATTACATTTGAAAAAAATGGGTAAAAACGAGCTTTTATTTTTTTTAAAACAGGCATTACGTTTACTTATGACCAATGTTACTTTATATATATACAGTCATTACATTAAGAGATGGTAACTATTACTTTTGCTCTGAAAAAAATAATGTAAAAAAAAAAATTTAAAAAAAATGGCCTATAAAAGGCTGCCACGTGGCGGGTCATGCCCCATAAATCATGGGTCAACCCGTCTCATGCATGAGACGGATTTCATGTTCTCACAGGAGACCGGCTCTAATTATAAGTATTATTAAGAACACAGAATGATTAACGAGGAAGTTAGTAGCAGTATATTTTTTTAGTTTGTACTCCATGTAGAATATAAAATTGTATTACTAAATCACTTTTTTTATTTAAAATAAATATAAACATTTATTTTTCACAAGGGTCATAAATATAAATATGGAGACTGAAATCATGTGTACCACATTACATTTGTGCATTACATATAACATTATGTATTACAGGTGATTTAATGGTTAGATTATTACAGATGATTCAACGGTTATTCATCAATGATGATGTCATAAGATATCACATATAACCGTTGGATCGCGTGTGGTACACACATGTGATACACAAAAAGTGTTACAGGTGATGTCTGACCCCATAAATACTTTAGGAAATTTGCCCCATAAGTTCCTTTTGAAACAAATCACTTTCCACTAAGTTCCTCATTGTATTAAAATGACTCATAAGTTCTCCCGTTGTATTATGTATAATACAACATTTAGTTATGCAGTAGTTTAAAATCATAATACTGCATCCGCACCACCGCCCAGCTCCGCCGCCGCCGTCTGCTATCGCCGCATGCCGGATTCCGGTCAATTTTCGCCGGAATCCGGTCAATTTTCACCGGAATCCGGCAATTTTGACCAGAATCCGATCGCCGGAGGTCGAAATCTGGTCGCCGGCCCATGGGCTTCGGATTCCGGTCACCGGCGACCGCCGAAATGCAGTATTATGGCCTTAATTGATGTTGTATTTTCGAAACATAATACAACATCATAATACAACATCATAAAAGGAACTTATTGAGCATAGATTTAAAAAAAAAAAGGAACTTATGGGACAATGACCCAATACTTTATGGGTAAATTTTTCAAGAATTGCAAAGTAGTCACAACATACATGTCTTCATGAAAAAACTCAAATATAGAACAAAAACAGAGTATGTATCTAGCATAATGGCCAGACCATGTTCTCTCACTAAACATTTCAACAAATTTCACTGGAGGATATGAAGCATCGTCTTCAAAAATAGGGTCAAAAAATAGTAATATTACTTTCATATTTCACAAAATAAGAAAATTAACTATGGTGGTTACCCATTTTCCATAGCAGTTCTTTGCTGCAATTACTTACGGAGTATATAGTTATACATCCCCAGCACCAACCCGCTGAGATCTTCACGGAATGCCCACATATTCTTTTCATCCTTTCTGCTTCCAAACCCTAAAATGCAACGTGAGGGCAAATATAAGCAAACGACGGAGTAGCTGGAGGGCCATTAGATACTTGCTAGAGGAATTTCAGTTTCCCTTTGGCAATTGATGCTTTTGCCAAATCAAGACGGCATGTTGCTTTCTGGGTCCCAGTCAAGCCCGAACATGTGTCACCGGAACCTAGAGTAATAGCAAAATAGAGATAAATGGTGCAGAGGAAACCTAGGAGGACAAGAGCTGTTAGCAGAAAGCGGTGCCGCTGAAGGACTGTTGAGCAGCTGCCCAATTCTTCACCCTTTGTGTATTGTTTCCTAAGCGTTGGTGAAGAGAAAACTGTCTGTGTCCTCCGGTGTGGAGAAGAAATAATGTTTTCAAGAACCATCACTTATGCAATGAAGATTCAACTGAGACGCCAATATTCCGCCACTACTTCAAATACAAGCACATAGTCACATTTAGAAGAGATTCATAGAGAAATGGGAGTGGGATTAAAAGAGTAATTCACTCAGAGTCGGTTGGTCCATTGTTAAGAAATATTAGTCTTGAATGACTAATTTAAAGTACTTCTCCAACCAGTGGCGGATCTAGGATGTTTTAAAAGCGGGTGCACAATTTACACTATAAAAGTTTAAACTATTTTTTTTAACGCGACTAAATTATAATACATAACTTAAAACATAAGTTAATTATAAACATCTACTATTTTTTAACCCACCATTTTCTTCTTATTGTTTACTTGGAAATAGTAAGCTTATGTCGTGAAGAAATTAAAAAAAAATAAATACAATATTTACATTGTTGTTGTTTTAATGATGACAACATTCTGGAAGAATTTCTTGAAATTAATTTTGTAACTTATTTCTTATGTTTCGAACTTATTTATTTTTACGAAGAATAAACGATGAAAAAACTACTAGATATAAATAAAATTCATTTATTTTAGTTTTAAGTTAGCAAAAGAATTCAAAATAAGAATATTTAAAAGAAAAAACCATTTTTCATAATAGAGCCATAGAGGTGAATAATTTAACTAGAATAATAAATAAAAACTATCTATGATACGATGATAGCTAGTAGGATTTGAAACCTGATCCTAAGTGATAAACTCCAACAGCTTACCAAACTCCAGTAGGATTTGAAACCTGATCCTAAGTGGTCTACTTTATTATTAAAAAAAAAAAAATTATAACTAGAAATAAATTTTGACCGGATGCATGTGCACCCCCACCTCCTACACTAAATACCCCCTGTCTCCAACAACTTAAAGTTCAGTAAGGGACAATACTATCTTCTTTATCAATTGGATGGTTTCATTTGAAAATGAAAATGTAATACTGAAAGGTAGATTTGAAGCTGCAAACCCTTGGATAAACGTAAGCTATAAAGCGAAGAGGTGAATACAATTCAAAAGACAAGATATCCAACCAGAATTTCATCAGCACTATTAAAGTATCCTATCTTTATCAACAAATGCCTAAAACCAAGAATCATCTCTAACTAGTCTACACATAAAAATTGTCATTGCCAGAACAACAACTCATGCCAATAAAAGTTCAGCTGACGTTGTAACTTACAAATCGTTGCCAACTTCCAAATGCATCATCAACAATTAAATCAATGTAGCATGACCGAATAATCAAAAGTACAACATTATGTGATTTCAAAACCGTCTAGTTTGAAGTTTTGAACCTAACGCCACCAGTGTATAGGATTATGTTGAAGCCACGAATGGGTAACCACCTTGCAAAATGCAATGATCAATTCTCGAGTCACAAGTATAATAATAAGCCCTCATCACCAGGCAACGTTACAATTGCTCTCTCCAAACAAACACACGTTTTTTAGTCAATGTAACTTATGGTCAAACCTTGGCGAACAGCTTCTTGGCAATTGTCAGGGGAAGGCTCTAGCAAATGGTTCACTCTCCCAACTGGCGTACCAGGCGGGGTTTGCCCCTTTTTTTTAAAGTGATTAAACATGCAGATCAATCAACCTAGACTTCCAACCAACAATAATGCTCTAAACTTTATCTTCTTTCAATTAAAGGTACTACCTTAATCAAACAATCAACTGCTGATCCGAAGATCCCCCACACAAACTACAATCGTGATACAAAAAAAAATAAAAATAATAATAAACTGCATAAAATCATGTTGTATGATACAAATTCCATCATGATCTGCGGAAACCCAAAAAATACTCAATTGTTCTCTTAATCAGCAAAGATAAAAACAAGAAAGGTGGATGTGTAATACCCAATAGCCATACCACAAATCAGGCAATCTGATACCCAATTGGGATACCAAAAAAACAAAGGCAATCTAATGGCAATCAGAGAGTAAAAGATCGAAGCTTTAGGCAAACGATTAACTATCGTAACACCAAAAAAACACAATCAAACCAAGAAAATATACAGATATAGAAATAAAGCTTCATAAAAAGGCAAAAGACGAGTGCCTGAATGAAATAGAGAGATAAAAAAGGGAGATTTAGGGTTAAGAAAGGGACTTACAAACGCAGAGAAAAGGGGGTTCTTCAGGGAGATCGCGTGAACAGAGAGAAAGAGATAAATTATAGTAAATGAATGTGGCGTTGAATTGACGGTGATTTGGTGTTTACTAGTACTGATATTAACGCGCAGATGAATAAATTTAGACAATAAAAGAAAGGAAAAAAAATATATCTATGAATTGGGAGAGGGTCTCGGCGTAACTATAGGATGATGCCGGGAAGAGAGAGAGAGAATTGGGGATGAATCATGAAAGGAGTGGGGGAGTATTTGTATGGACTATGGAGCATCGAAGTCAAGTATGGGGCCTTCTTTTTCTTTTCTTTTTTTTTTTTTTTGCTATTTGTACTACGACTCCAATGTGTGATTTGACTGAGAACGTGCCAAGGCCGACTTCCAACCACTCGTTAATCATTATTATCCATTTATCCCTACTAAAACAAAAAACGTCGTATTCCCTCTTATTGGTTTTTTTTCCCACCCTATTCTTTAATTTAGGATTTGGCAACACCCAATTGTCTATCTCCTCATTCTCATTAATGGATTGAACTGTATACACGTCATACGATTCGGTTCATACCCTCAAATAGGAGGTTTTTAAATTGTTGGTCAAACCGTTGAAAATCGCAAACTGCTTATTTTTTAAATAGGGGTGTGCAAACTCACTCATCGACCCGCAAAATCAGCAAAAACCCAGCCCTCAAGTCCGCGCCCGCAATGTTTTCTGTTGGAAAAATATTATTGTGTGAAGGAAATTGTGCACGTTTCCTTTATATTATTAACATATAGAAATTGTGGTTTATATTTGTTCAAATTGATATTTGGAAAATAAAAATATTAAAGCTTAATTAAGTGAGTAAAGTTGGAACATTAAGCAAAAATGATTTCTATAAAAGTCATTTCTATAGGTAGACTTCCCGTTAAACTTACCGCTCGAGATATAGACTACTTAAGAGAGACGGGTTTAATAGAAGGAGGTTGACCTATCGGGGTATAGACTTTGTGAAAGTTGATTTTGTTGTAGACAATTTGCTAAAGGCAAAGTTGGTGTCTAGTAAATATTTAACTAATGAGTATTGTAACGACCCTAAACCTAGGTACCTATTTTAGTATCATAAAATGTGATTTTAATATTATTTTTAATATTATGTGTTTAATTTATATCTTTGATTTCTTAATATTAAAATGAAATGATTGGGAAATAAATAATATTCTTGGGAAGGGTATAATAATAGAAATGGATAAAATAAATAAAATGTGGGTAGTTATTTTGTGTGGAAAAAATATAAAGAATAGAAAAAGAAGTAAGAAGTAAGAAGGAGGTTAAATGGCATGGGGGCCATTTTCCCCTCCTTAAATTCCTCACCTTGTCCCCCCCTCCTTAGTCAATGACCCCATACCCCTCCTACATCATCATCCGGCCTCCCCCTCCTCCCTCATCATTCTTCTTACTTCCTTCTTCCCAAAAAAAAAAATCCCCATGGAAACCTCCTCTCCAAAGCTTTCCTTCATAAATTCATAATAAATCCATTCCCTTCTCATTTGAAGATCCGGGTGTACTTTTGGATTCGTGGAGTCAAGAGGAACACATTGAGCTAAGAAGATTCTTATTCCACTTCATAATTGCTAGGTGAGTTGTTATGATTTCCTTCTCTTACTTGTTCATACTCTCCTTAATGTTCTCCTTGTTCTTATGATGTTGGGTTCATGCTTTGGAAATTTTATAGGAGTTGAATGAGTAGTAAATGGAGTAGAAGGAAGTTTGTGATCTTGGAAGATAACCTAGAGGATTGAAATGGGTGAAGGTTATAATGATAAATAATTTAGAATCACTTATTTTGGGTTTATGTGATTTTATGATAATCCTTGTAGAATTAGAAATTTCTTGGTGTTCATGAGTATAAGAAGTATGGCAAAGGAAAGTAAAATGGTAAGAGACTAAATGGGAAAACTTGGGAATTCTTTGGCTCACACTTGCAGGCGGTCGCCCAAGGGGGCAATGAGCGGCCGCCCATGTGTCCGTAAGTTAGAGTGCTTTGAAAACCCTCTTGGGCGGTCGCCCAAGAGGTATGGGCGGTCGCCCAAGACCCCGTGAAACCGAACTTTGAATCGAACCTAATTTGTGTAGCAACCTTGTTCGTCCACTTATAGGTTGTGACTCCCACTTAGTAAATTGAGCTTGAACCTTCATAGAGGCCTTGCCTTATTGTATAATGATCTTATAGGATGGATTGAGAATCTTAACCACTATACATTAATGGAACCTAATCACTTTCGGATATTAATCAACCCTTCTCAACTTAGATTAAAGTAGAACTTGGGCTACTTAAGCATTGTGACTACAACTTAATAATTTAACTTGAATCTCTATCGGGACCTTGTAATATGGATCATTGTCCTGGAAACAATTGTTAAGTTTGATTAGTACTTCACCAAAATAGTTCCAACTCGGGAAATAGATCTTGAACTTTTATTAAGGTTATTCGAGGTTGTATAATGAAAATGTAGGAATGGTTTATGATACATAGTGGCCTTACTTACTCCATATCTTTGGTGAGTAGTTGCAATAGTATAGAAGCTATAGGTTCACTATCGAGCTAGTTAGTAATGGGTATGTATCACCTTGTGACATTGTTATTCCAAGTTGTGGAATTATTGATTTTATGGTTATCATAATATTCTAAGTATGGACTATTAGACATACTGTTATGTGCATCCCAAGTGTGGAATATTTGACTTGTTGTTACATTGCATCCCAAGTGTGGATTATTTGGTTATATGGTTACCTTACTTGAATTATATTCATTGATGGTATTGATTAGCATGAGTATACATTACCATGTTGTTATATTATGATGCATAGTGTACTAAATGGTTGTTGCACTATGGTATTGATTTCATGAGTATACATTACCATGTTGTTATATGATTATCCCTTTTTGTGGATTATGTTTCAAGTATCTATATTGTGCTTGAACATGTTGATATTCGGGGGTATAATGGAATTCAATCAATTATGGATTTGTTCTATAAGTGATTGAAGGTTCATCATACTGGGACCGTCCCTCCGCGCCACAGAGTGGGTGTGCTAACGATCGTATTGACCCAAAAGGCTTCTGCACTGTTGCAATTGGTGTACGGGGGAATGCTTCGTATTAAGCCTAAAGCTTTACAGCTTAGCGATATTATTGTTGGATACTCTATTATAGGTATCTTTTCTTATATGGATCTCTGGAGTATGAGTCCTATAAAGAGGTGAATGTCTTGGAGGCAATTCACCAAAGAGTGGAGTTTTACTCCCACGTTGTACGACTTATTGTTCAGACGGGAAAAGGTAAAATGAGGTAACGTAAGGTGTTTACCGCTTTTATAATGTGTTATGTGCTACCATGCTATGTGTTGCATCTTGTTTGGCATCTTGCTGCATTCATAATAGCTCATTGAGATTTATTCTCACCCCTTCCCTTTTACTGTTTTAGATAGTGCTGAGACAGGTGACTGGAACCAGTGAGGCCGAGGTTAAATTGTGGACTTTTGCTTTTGGGGACTTGTCAGGTTAAGTGTATAAGTTGGTTGTCTGGGTGTATTTATTTAGTAAAACTCTTTTGAGAAGATGTGTATAAACTCTTTTGTAAAACAAAGTTAAGTATGAGTTTCGATGTAAGAAATCATTTTATGGTTTATGGAAGTTGTGGAGTGGTGATATTATTAGTTGATTTAATTTAGTATTTGAAAATGGGTTTTCTTTTAAAAGGAAAATAAAAGTTTTAAAATTTAGAGAGGAGATTTCCTAGTTGGGCCCCTCAAGCTCGGGATACGTTTTAGGTCCCGGGTTGGGGTGCTCACAGTTGGTATCAGAGCTTAGTTTAGAGGTCAAGGGTAGATGTCTAAACTAAGGGGGAATGTGTGGTAATTAACGCCGAGTGTTTAATGCAGGAGTTCGTTCTAATGGCCTAAGCAATGATGATCGGCGAAGGGTTCTAGAAAATGAAGGAGATATGGGTATAGGTGGAAATCGAATGAAGAGATGATGAAATTGTTCAGGATGTTCACATAATATGGAGACTAGAGGATCGGTTCCGAATCAACCCGAGGGATACCAAAGTGATGGATTAGAAAGATTTGTGAGGATGAACCCACCGAGCTTTTACGGAGATCCGAATCCGTTAAAGGCGTAAAAATGGTTAGCGAAATGAATAGGATTTTCGAGGTTATAGGAAGTCCCAACAAAGAGAGAGTTAGGTATGCGTTTTCAAACTCAAGGTCCAATGATCGGTGGTGGCAGATTGTGAAGGAAAGTTGGGAGCGGGATCATACGCCCCAGACTTGGGATAATTTCACTCAACAGCTCGAGGACTATTTCATTTCCATGGTTACAAGGGATAAGAAGGAGATTGAATTCTTAAGACTAAAACAAGGGAACATGACGGTGAATCAGCATTCGGTCCTGGTTTGAGAAATTAGCTAAGTGTTGCCCTCATTTGGTATCACATGAAGTGAAAAGGGTTCAGAAGTTTGTAACAGGTTTGAGGAGTGAGTTTAGGAAGAAATTATGGATTGATAGTTTCATCGATTATCGAGACGATCATAGATAGGGCATATAAGGTCGAGAAGGACATTGAGGAAAATAGTGGAAGATCGGAAGTGAGATTGGAAACAAGCCAAAGTGTATAGGACAAGGATCCAAAATCGGTAGAGGACTGGCCAAGGACCTTAACTTCGTGAAGTGTAAGAGGAGAGTTTGTTTTAGCTTCTTCATCTAGGCCAAAATCCAAACAAGATGGGATGAAGTGTAAATTTTGCAAGAAGATTGGGCATACCGAAGATCATTGTTGGAGTAAGCAAGGTAAATGTATTAAGTGTGGAGAAATGGGACACTTTAGGAGGAATTGTCCAAAGTTTCTTCAGTGGACGAGTTTCAAGCAATGTCACCGGGTGGACGTCAAAGAGGTGGTACCAAAAGAGATAGCGAAGGAGAACCGAAAGAGAAGGTCTATGGTCGAGTACATGTTTCGAACCTAGGAGAGATAGCTTCCTCGAGGTTACTAGAGGTATATTCCTGTCTCGGAATTAGGGGTCATATTTTATAGATCCCGTTGCATATCATTTATGTTTGCATCACATTTTGCTCATATGTGACATACATTGTTTGAGATGTTGTTTTATTGTTAGAGGATTCTCGCTCTTATGAGAGGATACCTCGAACCTCCCTTGATTTACCACGATAGTGATGTGGTCATGACCGAGTATGTATTGCCGCTTGATTTGGTATGATTACCAATTTGTAAATAGGAGATATACTTGACACGGAGGGTTAAGTAGTTGTTATGTTGGTAGACTATCATAAGAAATGAGTCTTCTTTTCTATACCCAATTTGATTATATTGGTATTTGATATAGATAAACCTTTACATGGTATTCTTGTTATATATGCGTTTAAAAAAATGTTGGTTAAAAAGTGTAAAAGGTATTTGGTTGGTGTTAGACTTGCATAAGAAGTCTTTCCGGAAAATTTTCGTGCTAGTTGTGAGTAGATGGTAATTGTATTTTCATCAAGGTATCGTATGTGTTGATTCTAAGTATGATAAGCAGAATTTTTAAACCTTATTTTGATGGCTTTATGGTAATTAGAATTGAGGGTCTCTTTGTTAATTAAAGTTCCGAGAGGATCATGAAAATCATTGGAGGATAGGGTTAATAATCCTTGGTGAGAAGTCCTTGTATGCAAAGTTTAGCTAGTGTGAGTTGGCTCGAGAAGTTTCCAAAATTTGGGGTTCTATAGTTTTAAGCTTGGAAGTTACCATGGATCTTAAGAGGATTGTGTCCGTAATCTTTGAGGTTGGCAAAGTGCTACCAAAGGAATTTTCAAGAAATTCTCGAGAATTATAAAATCGTTGGTTTAGATAACCCGGTAGGATATCAATGGTATAAGATGTAATAAGAATGAATAATATTGGTAGAAATGGATAAAAGATTAACTATAGATCCGATCCTTACCTTACCTAGTGAATGTGAGAACTTTGTGAAATTTAAGTGCGTATTAGAGGAAGATTTGGTTGTGATATTATGAGAAATGTGAAAGTGATAGCGTATGCTTTGAGGAAGTTAACTTAGGATCATAACAGTTTATGAAAGAAAAAAAAATATTATTTTTTAAACGTATAATGAACTAATGGATGAACATCAAGGATGTTGCGAGGATTGTGTAAAATAGTTGTGGCGATGCCACTTCTAGTATTTATACAATGGGTGATATATCTCTTATGGTTCATGAGATCATAGTGAGAAAAATCGAAAAGTTCGTAGAAACTAATTTGAGAAATTGAACGTTGAAAGATGTAGTGTTTAACGTTCTTATGGTTCACAAGAATATAATGAGAAAAAATTGAATAGTTCGTTGGAACTAAGTTGAGAAAATGAACGTTAAAAGAAGTAGTCTTTAATGTTCCATTTTATCAATGATGTATTGACAAAGATGATAAAACTTCTTGAAAGGAGTTGTTAAAACCTATTAGGATAATAGGTGACTAATGTCATAAAGATAAAAATAATAGGACTTCTTGAAGGAAGTTGTTAAATCTTATTGTTGTTGATGATGACAAATGGCACAAATATTTAGAATGAGGACTTCTAAAAGAAATTGTGTATTATGTAAATGAGAATGTGACTTTCTCTAATTTAGAGGTACTTCAAGATGAGCCTTTAAAGTTTTGGAATAATTAACCTTCAACTATAATTCCATTGAGGAATTTGGAGGTTTAAGAATATGAGTGGTTATAAGAAATAAATTGTATTAATTTTTCTATTGAATTAGCAATTTATTTCTGAGTTAATTCTCTAATTAAATTAGAGAGTTATATTTATAACAACAAAGTTATAATTGTTGAAAATTAAAGCCAATGTTTGGTTTGTGTGGAGACAAATCTCTAATGTAATGTGGTTGTTCCAAGTATTTCGGATCACCATAGTGAAAAGTTAGAAAATTTTGTTGGTCTCGACTTTAAGTGATGGCAACAAAAGATGTTCTACTTGACCACCTTGAACTTAGAGAGGTTTCTTATGGAAGATCCTACAAAGTTGGGTGAAAATGAGATATATGTTCAAACCGTGAGTGCGGTTGAAGCATGTGAATTTTTTCTTTATCGGAACTATATACTTAATGACAATAATTGAGAAATTGCTTCCCACTTGAAGATATTTTAAAATCACCTCAAACATAAATGAATAGAAATGAATGTTGAGGTGTGTGCTATTCGTCTTTGCGTTGGAA
Organism: Adenophora triphylla var. japonica; assembly: GCA_022495995.1. Lineage (NCBI taxonomy): Eukaryota > Viridiplantae > Streptophyta > Magnoliopsida > Asterales > Campanulaceae > Adenophora > Adenophora triphylla. The sequence continues at coordinate 55,670 of JAFEMH010006174.1, read as the reverse complement.
AAGAGAATAGAACTTTTGGAGAAAAAGTTGTCTAACATTTCTTGTGGCGCAAGCAAATGTGATGAAGCATGCCGAAATGCTTAATACAAAGACAAAGTTTGTCAAACTTGTTTAAAATGTCAAACTCGTGTGAAAAGTCAAAATCGTTTGAAAAGTAGAAACTTGTTTGAAAAAGTTGAACATATACCTTGTGTCTTGAGAGACAACTGTGATGTCATCAAGAATGTTATTCATGATGTTTGAATGAATGAAACGGAAGGGTGTTCAAGTAATCAATATGAGATTGTGTCTCATTATATCGTCAAAATAGATACAAAACAAGACTTATCAAATATGTGTTTGAAGTTATAATTAAGACATATTGATGCTTGAGGTGTGAATATAATTCACAAACATGATGGTAAAATGTAAGTTTTTACCTTTACCCTTTTTTTTTAAAAAAAAAGCAAAATGTTGAATCTTGTCTCTTTAAAAGAAAAGTTGAAAATCAACTTAATAAAGAGATAGTGATAAAACACAACTAAGTGTCACTACAAAAAAAGTCATTATTAGGGACTGAATTTTTTGGGTCAGGAGAATTCTCTAGTCTCTATTACCCACTTAATAAGTCAGCTCCCAAGATGAAATTTTATAGGACGGCAAATTGGGTCTCTATTTATTTGTCACCTAATAAATGAAATTAAAAGAAAAAAAAAAACCCCAAAACCCTCCCTGCTCATACGCCACTATCCCCTCTCCCCTCTCCCGCACCTTCCCTCTACACCCCTCTAATCGTTTCATCCGCCGCACATTCGCCGCAAATTGGTTCCGTTCGATTTCGATTGCCTGCCTTTAAACCAACCAGCTTCCTTTCGATTTCATCCGCCGTTCTCTCTGCAATCGTTGTTGCTTCCGTTCGATTTCGGCTTTCTCTGCAATCGTCCTTTCGACTTCATCCCCGTTCTCTGCGATCATTGTTGGTTCCGTTCGATTTCATCCGCCGTTCTCTGCAATCGTCAAGGTTATTTCTATCTCTATTTATCATTTGTTCTCCGCTTATTTTGACCTCAATTTCATTATGATTGACTTACTATTTGATTTGATTTTGGAATCACATTAAACCCAAATGCTTATTTTGTTGGATTGAGAAATGGGTTATGTTGGGAACTACTTGAATTTGATTCAGATGTGAAAAAAAATTGTGTCTTGAATTTGAATTCGGGTGTCTGCGAATTGATTGCTTGAATGTGTTTTATTAATGATTTAAACTGTTGTGTTTGTGATTAGAATGTAGTTATTGTCATTATGATCTTAAGACTTAAGTGGTTTGCTTGCAATCATGTGTAAAGGACAAGAGTTGAGCATAAATATGTTGTCACCGTGCAGTGTTCTGTCTTTGAATGAGATCTTTCAATTTAATTGGCATATGGTTTCCCACAACTTTAAAATTTGTTGGGTTTCGATTGATTTTTATTGCATTAAGCATTTGTTATACTTGTTCCTTTAAATTTGAAATCAAATCAACATATCTTTCGAAGATAACATAAAGATTCTTCTTCAAGTACATTTCATATCGTTTGGGCTTCTTCGGGGATTTTGGGGTGGGAAGTGAGAGGCATGTATTGTTGATATTGGTGAGGACGGAGGAGTACTAAAATGTCCTGGGATTCTGTTACTTGTCAAGAGACACCTTTGTACCATTAGTTTTCTTTTTAATTACCAACGATCTCGTGTTAATTTCCTTATCACCGATGGTTACTTCTGTTTTATTGACTGCATCGCTTATAGGAGAGAGAGGGGAGAGAAAGAGAGTATAAGAAAAAAAAACTTAGGTTTTGATGCACTACCACGGTACCACCTGAAAAAAATGCACCACTTACCCCAATTAAAGGATCTTATGTTCTTATTCAAATTGTGACTCTTCAAATAATGCGGTGGGAGTATTTAGAAGGATCTTTGTTTCGTTCTTCAATAGTCATTTTGTTTCCGTGATATGTTCTAACCAAATGCGCAAAGCTAATTCTTTGCAATATGTCTCTTGTTTTCAGTTGTGCTTGCTTATGTAGAAAAGGCTTTGTGGATTGCTAAAGTTGTAATATTGGTAAAATTGCTGGTGCCATAGGTAAAGAGAAATTTGTACCCTGTTGACTTGGATATACATCTGGCTTTCAAGCCCCTGCTTTTTTAATATCATCTTGTTCTATTTAAGTAGTTCTTATTAGCTCCTTTTGAAAAATAAGAATGAAGGAACGTAAATGATTCTATTTTCTAGGAAGCTTGTGGTTGCTCATGATCCATTGGATAGTTCTTGTTACCTTTTTAGTGGTAGCATTGGCCTTTGATCATGCTTGATTTTGATGGACTCTCATTCCCCCAATGTGCTGCTTATTTGTGTGTGTGTATTATATTACTTTTGGTTTTGACCCTCAGTTGATCTCAAGTTTCTTGTAGCTTCATGTCTACCATTTAACCACTTCTCATAGTTTGTCTTTCTCAAACGGATTGGATTTTTAAAGGTATCAAATCAAGGAAAAGAGAATCTCATGGGGAGGTAACAAAAGAAACAAAAACAACTAACGGGAAACTATAGTCTATTCTATTGTTTAATTGCGGTTGATTGTTTTGCACGCTTTGTTCGTTTCTTTGGTGGGAATTGGCATTCATCTCTTGGTTGCAGTTCGTGAAGTTCTTTTTGCATACATGAATGTTCTTTTATTTCAAAACGTTGGGGTGGTTATCAGTTTTCTGCCCGTCAGAAATGAAAATTTTCGATTCGACATTTTGAATAGAAGTAGAGAATATCTCAAGAGTCTATTCTTAAGTCGTCTTCTTTCTTATAGAAATGATTTCAAAAGTATCTCCAGGGTTTTGAATATCAGTTCTAGTAGCTAAGGCCTTTTGCTTCTTTTGTAAGGTTTGCCCCTTGGCGAAATATTCAATGCACATATTTACTTATCAAAAAAAAAAGATGTTGTCTTTAAAGATAATCTGGAAAAACAATGGTGAAAAAACTCGTATACAGGGTAACTCTATTACAGTATTTACTTTATTATGTATCAGAAGAGAGGAAAACTGGATTATCTTTTGTTGTAGCTACTTGTATTCATAATCTAAGTGCTATGTTTCAGTATTGTATTTCCAGTGTAAATGAAGCGTTTTACATGTTCTGGGCTATATGATTTAGCATCATATAGTCCGTTTTTATATTGCAGGCTATGATTTTCCCCCACTTAAGTGCTTTTGTTGGCAATAAGTTTGTTTGTTTACTGAGTTATCACAAATGAGAACATGTGGTGAAGTAGGTTAGCTAAAATCTGAAATGACCAAATGTAAACTACCAAAGCACTAGTTAGGAGATGTGAGATCAACAACAAGGCTATATACTGGGGAGACCATAATATCATTACAGGAGCTTGAGGATGAAATACTTGAGTATGGTACGAGTATCGAAGAGCTCGAAAAGAAACTGAAGTGCCTTCAAATTCAACATAGGTTCTAAAATGAGGTTTGTCTAATTACTACACAGTAATTATTTTTCTGCTTGAGGACTTGTGGCATAGTATGGCAGTTGCAGACTTGACCCCCCCTCGACACACGCACCCACAACAAGTCAAGAATAAACAATTGTTGGAAGAAGATAGGGTGTTATTAGCTATGCTACCTTTCTCTGATTGTTGGAAGAAGATAGGGTGTTATTAGCTATGCTTCCTTCATGTGTTGTTCTGTTGTTGGCAGATTTTAATTAGATATTGCAGGGTATTTTGCTGGTAAACTCATCTGGCCAATGCTCGTGAATGTAATTGAAATGTGTAAAGCTAATTTCTATACTTTGTGTTGCACATTTTTTTTTCAGGTTTCATTCAATAGCAAGGACACGTGGATTTTATTGCAAGAATGTTATCAAGGAACAAACTTCTAGCGGAGGCAATTTTTTCAATAGTATGCAATCTGAACTAGTTGGAGACTTAATTATTTAGATTAGAGTATTTTTAATGAAAATTTGAGTAGTTCTACGTGATCTAGTTTTTTTTTTTTTGGCAAAGACCTATATTTGAATGATGTAGCTGATTAACTTTGGATTATTTGTTTAGTTCTCATTATAAGTACCTCGTTGAATTGATTATGGTTATTGTGTTAGTCCCTCCGTCCCAAGATAAATGTTCAAAAACATTTCAAATTTGCTTTTGATAATGAGTAAATTTGAAAAATAATGAGCATTCAATTCATTTTGAGACGAATGGAGTAGTTCATATTGATGATTAAGATTTATATTTTGGGATACAAGCTTGTTTGGGTCGTTGAAAGTCGACCTTAAATCTTTCCCTTCAAAATTATATTTTGGCGCAAAATTACATTAGGGTCGGCGACGCATGTCCCTAATAATTTTCCGGAAAAAAAATAAATTGGCGCTAAATTAATATTAGGGTCGGCAAGTTCGACCCTATTAACTCGTACCAAATAAAAAATTGGCTCCAAAATATTCCCGCTAAATTAATTTTAAGGACCAAAGCATGCCGTCTTTAATACCTTTTTAGGGACGGTGACGGGGGTCCCAGAGTTTTAGAGTCGCCTGTTATTTAAGACCCCAAAGTCCCGTCCTTAAGGCCGACCTAAAAACCTTTAGGGACGGCATATTGACCTTTAGGGACGGTGACGGGCCGACCCTAATAACTATGTTTCTTGTAGTGTGTAGTTTGTGTATAAGTTAGAATAAATACTATTGATTGCATATGTGTTGGGTATGCATATAATAGTAGTGCTTATGGAATTCTTGTTTATAAATCAAAGAGTCAGTGTATATACAAGAATACTATAATGAAATCATGAAGCGTTTTTTTCTTTAAAAATATGTTTCCGTATAAATTAAAAGATGAGGCAAACTCATTGAAATGGATTCATGATTCAATAAAAAAAAACTTATCATGAGAAAATGATAAAGAAGAGGCATGACCTCGACATAGCAAATGAGGTAGGATAAGAAAATTATACGGCCCGAATTTTCTAACATCTATGTATATTATGTCAGTTTATAAACTAACACTGGCACTTTGTTACACTAACACTGACACTTTGTTACACTAACACTGACACTTATTATACCTAGCACTGGCATTGTAAAACAAATGGACTGACATTTATTATTCCTAGCACTGGCTAATTTGCTGAACAGAAAGAAAGAAAGAAAGAAAGGATGCCAGCCCTAAAATTCTCTTCAGCCCTAACAGAAATTAATGAAAAGAAAATCCAAATAGAACGGCGAAATTGAGGTGAGGATTGAGGTAGCCCTGATCCATTCAGCAAAATCAAATAGAATTTTTCAATTGGATGAATAGAGGTGAGAGAATGAAACCAATCAATCAAATTATTAACATTAAAGTAGAGATTTGGGAATAAGAGAAGAGTAGAGATTGGGTGAGATTATTGTTAAATGTCAACCTCTTGCTCCGACTCCGATATTTTGAAACGATTGCATTTTCGGACAATTCAATTGAAGCAGAGGAATTGACGTTCGGTGGAGTCGGCGGTGATAGAGAGCAACACAAAAACCCCTTTTTTCAACTGTTTAGGAAAAATTGGTTTTTTGTCAGAATTTGACAAAAAAATATTTGAAGCCCTTGATAAAAAAAAAAAAAAAAAAAAAAAGAAAAAAAAAGGGTGAAAGTCCGACCTAGTATCAATAATTTGTCATTTGCCCCATTTAGGGTCGCTCTTGAGTCTAAAAATGAAGGTGAAGGGAAGAAAAAGGGAGAAAATGGAAGCTCATTTTCTTTTATGGCGTGCTTCTGAGTTTTTTTAGCAAGAAAAGGAAAGAAAATGGAGGTCTCATTTCCTTCCATTTCAATCCTCTCGTGAGTGAGCGGATAGGGAGAAAAGGAAATGTTGCCGCCATTTCCTCCCCCTCCCCTCCCTTCCCTTCCCGTCCTCCCCCTGCAAAACTCGGGAGCGGACCCTTAATTAAGTCCTAGTCTTCAAGCTATTCTTTTCCCAATTCCTCACACTGTACACCGACACGCTTGATCATCGTCGTCTTCCTCCTCCAACGATTGGAATTAGGTACGCAATTTCTATCTCTTGTTATCATCTGCTAATTGTCCATACTGGATAAATGTTCATACGATATCAATAACTCCTAAAACAAAACTCTAATTAGATTGATATGCATAATGATTTCTTGAACCAATTTAACGATCGAAATTTCAGATTGTCTTTCGCGGTTGCGTTTTCTGGTTATTGTTCAATTCGATCGCCCTATAATTTTTTGAAGCTTTCAGTCTGTTTTGATAATTGATGATTGTGATTTAGATTGTCATTCTAGGGTTCATAAAACGCGTTGCTGGATTGTTGATTGTTAAGCAGGAGATAGATAAAGATGTGGGCAGCTTCTTGCCTCGCCTCGTGCTGTGCGGCATGTGCATGTGATGCCTGCCGCACTGTGGTTTCTGGAATTAGCAGGAAGTCTGCTCGGATTGCGTATTGTGGCCTATTTGCCCTGTCCTTGATTGTGGCTTGGATTCTTAGAGAGGTTGCTGCTCCACTCATGGAGCAGATCCCTTGTAAGATCTTTTTTTTTTCCTTTTCTTATTTTTTGTATGAATCATATTCAGCCCCTTTGTATAAATCATGCACAGATATGACTTTTGAGTATAATTTTTACAAACTAAAAAAAGATACTTTTATGAGAAATAGAGGAGAGGGATTTATTCATTCTTCTTGTATATATATGAAATTAATATGAATATTGACTTTCGTCTGAGCTACTTTAATACTTGTATATGCAACCATGCAGCTGTAAAGCTTGCTTAAAACCATTGGAAGATATTTGAATGAACTCAGATAGACCAGGATATTATAATATATTAACCGTTAATGGACGAATTTTACATAAATACCGTAAAATGAATAAAGAGGGCAAAGCAACAAGAAGTAAAAGAGCTGACAGAGGTGAAGAATGGGAAAGTTGGCGGGGAAGAGACAAAGAAATGAGAAGGGGAGAAAAATGAATGTGAGCAAGAAATAAAACATGAAGTGGGTTCACTAAATAAAAATTGATGCTGCAGGAATTGTGCTTATCAATCTTCCTCCACGTGGCAGGACTGATCACCTGGCTCCTTGACCTGAAATCAGAACCCACGACTAGCCGGATGTGTCTCCGGCGAAGACGCTCGGGCGTGAGAGTAAGATCACAGTTGTATAAAGCTCAAAATGTATTGAATAATGAACTCAGAATACAAAATGGCAGTTACCTTTCACCGTTTGGTGGTGATGAAGTATTTATAGACAAGAGTGGTGTATTTTTGGGGAGGCGACATGTGTTCCGAGATTGTAGCGGCAGTTACTTGGACGTGGGAACATGTCTATAACGGTCCCTGATTTGTAGGGATGTGGTTATGAGGATTGTTCAACCAAATAAGCCGGCAAGTGTTAAGTCGTCACTTGTTGATTTAGGTCGAGGTCGCCACTCGTGATATGGTCGACCGGCCTTCGGGTAGAGCATGGTTCGTACCCGAATTGTAATATGGATCATGAGATCGGACTAAGTTAGGTCGGGACCCGGTAGGTCGGACCGTGGGCTTAGTCGGCCCGATACTCGAGATGGGCTTTGGGCCTTGTTTTGATTGGACCGGCCTTATTGGGAATGTGGAGACCAAGGCTGTCTGTAATTGGACTTTACTCGTTTGGCCCAACTCGACACTTTTGGTATGTTCAGTGGCCCCCAACTTTCGAGTTGACTTCGTCGACTTGGAAGTTAAGAAGATTTTGATGAAAATTGCTTTACTCGCGGAGTCGATGCTAGTCTTTGAAGTAGGTCGACCATGATGACGTGGCAACATCACGATCGTTGGCGATGAACGGTTGGAGATGAAGGAGCGCCGATTTTCGTAATGATTACAATTCGACGTTTGGAACTCCTTCTCGAAAACCGCTTCGTTTTTAATTTTGGAAAATTAATTTCGATTTTCCTTTCCCTTTCCAAATTTAGGAAAATATAAATAGCAAAATCCCTCTTCGTTTAGAACTTTTACCGCCCTAAAACTCTTCTTCTCAGGCGATAATCACGGGATTGCAAAGAAGATTTAAATCTAGTTCTCGGCTCAAGAACGAACCTACCTTCTCGCAATTAATTAAGGTATTTCCCTCGTATCCTTGCTTTAAGGTTTTAATTTATGCATCGTTCTTCGTTTCCGCCACGGCTAGGACCTTTAGTTGCGAACCGGGGCGTGGTATGGCTGCTGCACCGTTAACCGTAGGGCATGCAAAGAATGTGAACGGTGAGTGGAGAGTGATGTCCTTGGATGAGTGCGCCTCCATTTTGACTAGTTGGGGGTTGAATTACACCGAGATAGGGCTGCCCGTTGTAGGAGAAATTGAAAATGTGGTGATTGACGACTCAAATGTTGTCGCTTTTCATCTATTCCATGAACTGCTTGACCATATCACCTTGTTTTATGTTAGGGACGTCCAAAAGCCCTCCTTCCTTAGAAATAGAATAGGTTTTAGGGAGTCCAGGTCGTCCCTGGTAGGTCGACCGAACATGATCATGGGAGTGACTCCCCTGCTTCCTCTTTTGCTTGTACGAGATATGGCGACTCAAGAAGGGAACGCCGCCTCAACTTCTTACGGTCCTCGAATTGTCAACGCCTTTGGGCCCGATGTGGTGCCAGCAAGAATGAGAGGGGCTATGTGCCCAAACGACCTACCCGTGGAAGGAAGAATATGGAATCCCGTTACGATATGATCTACAAAGTGCATTGGGGTGAATAGGGCGGACTTTAGGGTGACCATCCTCGCCGAGAAAGATTTTATGGCGAAATACCGAGGTACTTTCACTAGTGGATAAAACCAAGGTAGCTTTCTTTTACGGTCGATTTGAGGTCCGGGTTGAGGCTACCATTGGATCCTTTCATCAATGAGTTTTACGGAGTGTATGGATGCCCTCCCTCTTCACTCGGTGCTAACACTCAGAGTCTTTGGTGTGCTTTGCAATGGTGTGTAGGCTCTTGGGCCATGAGCCTTGTATGAGGGTTTTCAAAGAGTTTTTGGTGCCAAGCTAGATAAGCATGATTGGGGATTAGTACTCCTTCCAAGCCTAACTCTCCAAAGTTGTTTGCCACCCTTCCTAATAAACACAACCTGCTGGAACTCGCACGTAGTTTTGGTTGAGTAGTGGTGGGATGGGAATTTCCTCTACCCAATTGACGCCAGTCCGACGTTATCGGTGAGGATAATTCGGGAGCCTCCTTGGTGTAAAACTTTGTATAGAAAGTTTGTGTGCCACAGTCGAGGATGGACCCGTCGGTTGGGAGTCATTAGTGACAACCAAGTACAATTATATTCTAGCCGGGATGATGCACGGAGATGAGGTAGCAGAGCCCCTTGCGCTGTATTGAGAGGCCGGGTGTACCACGATTGGGTAACTCACTCTTTGGGGAGATTAGAGGAGAATTGTCGGTTGCCGAAGAAGGCGATTCTTGCAAGAACGATGGAGAACACATTGGTGGTAAGGGTTTACTCGCCTTCGTTCGTTAGCTCGTCCAATGTTAACTTGCATAAGTGATTTTTTATAGGCGTATAGGATTGCTTTGATCTGCATACTTAACTTTCGGCTCGTCACTTGCTTGCTACTTTGTAGAATCGATCAATTCGTACATAGAAGCGCTTGTAATCGTATCTACGTATTTATCAAATGGTTTGTTCATATGTAGAATTAATTCGTACATAGGGCGATTTTATTTGCATACGTGACTCTTAGCCCATCTCATTGTCTATTCGCATGTAGAACCTGGTTAGCTCGTATGCATAAATCCGTTTCGAATTGTCACCCCGTACTTATCAAATTGCTTGCTCGTATGTAGAATTAATTCGTCATAGAAGCTGTTTCGTATTGCCGAACTAACACTTTGATGTCGTGCGGTTTTGACTCCCGAACAAGAAGCCGCCACGGTTCGAATTGTTGGAGTTTCGACAAGAAAAAGGCTAAGAGGGCCCACTGAGCCGTGAATGCTAAGGCAAGCAGAGAGAGAGGAGGCCGCTGTAAGGAATAATTTACTCTCAAAGGACAAATCGGCCGATCCCGATGGAGGAGGTCGAGATAGAGGACCTTCACCAGAGTGGCTCTCATTCCATGAATGTGAATGAGGGAGGGAGGAATTCGGCAGTCGCCTAGGCCAAGTCCGAGCTCGATCCGCTTCAAGAGGCCAACGCTTTGCGACCTCTGGAGCCCAGAGATGGCGGGGTCCGGCCCGATGAATGTGGTTGAAATTAATGATGATGCCGTCGAGGAGGAAGATGATCGGGCGTTGAGGACAAGAAAGATCAAGGTGCTGGAAAGGGCGAGGCCGTCTCCCCAAGTCTACTCCCTCCTCTAGCCCCTCCCCGAGGAGCCAAGAATCCATAGATGCTTTGATTCGAAGCTTAGCGATGTTCCCCTACCATTGGGGCCATGACGGCGTGACTTCGCGTAAGCTATCTGGTGGCGCGCTTGGTCAGTGGTGGTGAGAAGGGCCTTGGATGTAGATCTCCTAGCTCACTGCAGATAAGGGGATGACTCCAGAGGAATTCACGGCCCGATCCGGGTTGGTACACAGCCGAGGTAAACCTTTACTTTCCCTTTACGTTTGGTCGCTTATTCTCGTTAGTTCGACGGTTAACGCCCATGCCTCTACGCCCAGGAGCTAATACTTCAATGTTTTCTCTAATGCGAGTCTCTCGCCATGAACGAGCAAGCTAAAAGCTCTTGGAGGGCGTCAATTGAGAGGGAGAAGCGAGAGCTTTGCGTGATTACTCCAAGAAGGCACAAGAGTTGGCCGATTTGAGGGAGAAATACAATGATCTGGATAACTCGTGTGAAGCCAATGAAATGGTGAAGATGAAGGCCCCTGTCCGATCTTGCACTCGCCGAATCTAAGATCAAGGAGGTAGAAGCGGAGAGGGATGCGAGAGAAGAAGGAACTGGAAAAAACCAAGAGGCGGGCGCCAGCGGTCAACAAACTTACGAAGGAGAAGGATGCCTTCTTGCTCGAGTTGCATGAACAAAGATCGACTTGAGAGAGAGAAGAGTGAAAGACCTCCAGCCGCCGTTGAGAAAACCGCTAAGGATGCCTACGAAGCCGCGGTTGAGAAGTTCAAGGAAGGGGACGAGTACTATGATGCCATCGTGTCTAAGGCACAAGATTTTCTTGAGGCTCGGCAAGAGACGCGTGGCCCGTCGTGCGCTTGTAGATCCAACGGCTACGGTTACCATCGAGCAATTAGCTCGTTGGTTTACCGAGTCTCAATATGATATGACGGCTCGTGGTGGTCACTCGCTCGTTCCTTACCTTGAAAATGATCTAGCTTTCATTGCCCGAGAGGATGAGGAGGATAATCGCGAGAAGTGGGAAGCTCCCCCGTTCTTGATAGAAATTTTGATGTGGTCTTGGCGGAACTCGACGATCTGAAGCCGTGGATACCGAAACCGAGCGGACATATTCTCGAATCGGGTAAGCCCACAGAGCCCCAAAGAACGAGAAGATGGTGAAGGTCGAGCTTATTGGCGACAGCCGATGTAGTCCAAGACTCTTGATTTTATTGAGTTGTAACTAACAAGTCCCAAACAATATCTTTGTCTTTTGTCTAACATTATCCGTATGCCTTATCCCGGCTTTTTGGGAGGCATAATACTTTTGTAAGTTAATTTATGCTCAAGTCTTGGCCCGCTTTTGGGAGGCTTTTCATATTTAATCTTAGCTGACCTTTGTTCTCAGAATGTTGTATGTTTTCCATTCCATATTGTATGTCGAGCTAGATGTAGATAATATAAATGAGTCAACTTGAGCCTAGAGGCGACTTGATCTTGTTGGTTTAGTCGACCTCAGACTTGGTTAACTTTTTTGTGAACGAGATTGACCTGGCGAGTCGAACCCGTTCATACCATTCAAACCGACCCTGGGTCGAGTTAATTAGGACCAAGTTGATTAGAATCATACTTGTTGAATAGGCAAAGCTGATTAAGAATCGAGCTAAGTAAATCAAGCTGACTAAGAGTCGAGTTTGTTAGAACTAAGTCGACTAAGAGTCGGACTTGTTAAGTGAACAAAGCTGATTAAGAATCGAGCTTGTTAGAACGAAGCTGACTAAGAGTCGAGCTTGTTAGGGTGAAGCTGACTAAGAGTCGAGCTAAGATGAACTGACTAAGAGTCGAGTTTGTTAGAACTAAGTCGACTAAGAGTCGGACTTGTTAAATAAACAAAGCTGATTAAGAATCGAGCTTGTTAGAACGAAGCTGACTAAGAGTCGAGCTTGTTGATATTAATGCAACACTATGTTTGATCGAATAAGCCGCGCTTTTCATTGAAGTAGAATCATGCTTACATCAATTCGAAACTAGCTTTTAACACAAACTTGAACTTTGAAATTGAAAACTAGAAGTAGTATTTGATGAGGTGAGTAGCATGCCAAGGATGTTTCAACTCGTCACCTCCGTGACGAGCTATCATGTAGGTTCCTTCCTTGACGACTCGAGCGACTACATGTGGACCTTCCCGCCAGGAGATAGCTTGTTCTGCCGGGTCCTTTTACCCGTTGCTTCGATCTTTCTCAACACATAATCTCCCACTTGGAACGACCTTGCCTTGACCTTCTTGTCGTGGTAGCTCTTAGTTCGGCGCTTGTAGTCGACCATTCGGAGGTAGGTCAAGTTTCGCTTTCGTCGATCGAGTCCAAGTCGATCAATCTGTTGGTGTCATTCTCGCTCTTGATTGAAAAAAGTCACTCTGGCAGGGAAATCCGAGCTCGGCGGGTGCCATTGCCTCCGACCCATATGTGAGAGCAACGTGGGTTTCCGTAGGCCCCCGAGTGGTTGTACGGACCGCCCAAAGAGCAAGGGGGAGTTCGTCCAACCAATTGTTACGTCGACCTACGAGTCCGGTCTTGAGCGAAGATAGAACAAGTTTATTTGCCGCCTCGCCTTGGCCATTTCCTTGAGGATGGCGACAGAAGATTTCCAATGTTTGATTCCAACTCGCTTCATCTCTCGCTTCAAGGTCCGGGAGAATCAGAAACCATTGTCGGACACTATAGCTCGAGGAAAACCAAACCGACACCAAATGAAGTCATGAATAAAGTTGATAGCATTTTCCTCCGTGATGCGAGCTAATGGTTTGGCCTCAACCCATATAGTGAAGTAATCTATGGCGGCGATCACATACTACGAGTTTCCTCGGGCGGGAGGAAGGGTCCAATCAGTCCGACGCCCCATATGTCAAATGGCCAAGCCGCGATCACAGGAGTTTGCTCTGTTGTAGAGCGCGTAGGGAAGGTTGGCAAACCTTTGGCATTGATCACATTGCTGAACAAAGTTGTGAGTGTCGGGCTACCGTGTGTGGCTTGAGTAGTACCCCAAAGTGATTAACTTGTCGAAGAGTCCACGGCCCCGGTGTCCACCACAAATTCCACTATGTACTTCGTGTATCAATAGGGCGACCTGCGAGGGTGGATGCACTTTAGTAATGGTCGAGTATAAGATCTTACAGGCAGTGTCGCCTCCTTGAACGACATACCTTGGAGCTTTCTTTTGATAGCTCGAGCCTTCTTCTCGTCATCCTGGTAGCTCTCCACTTTCTATGTATGCCTTCATTTCCTCGATCCAACACTTCTCCCGAGTCCAATTTCTTGAGGGATCATCTATGCATTGAATTTTTACTCTTTTCAGTAGAAATTTGGACTTTCGAGGAAGGAGATAGGTTCATCATGTGGTTCATCCGAAGTGGCTAACTTCGAGAGGAGGTCGGCTAGCTTCATTGTCTTCTCGTCCAATTCTTTGAATCTCCCGAATTCCAAATCTTTTATCGGTTCCTTCACTGTGTCGCGATATTTGATCGGTGTGGCACTAAGTACCTCGTACTCGCCTCGACTGGTTGACTATCAGTATGAATCACGGTAGGCCATGATCTTAGTCGCTCCAAAACACTTGGCGTGATTCTATAGGCTATCAAAGCTTCATATTCGGCTGGTTGTTGGAAGCATCAAACTTGAACCTTAGTGATTCCTCATACACAGTTCAGGACTGGGTTCAATTAGCACTATCCCGGCTCCGCTGCTATTCTTGGTCGGCGATCCGTGAATAGACCTTCCCGGCCAATCGACGGGTAGGCGATGGCGACACGGGATTCGACTCCTTCCGCTTTAGCCTTTTCTTTGGAGCTCATTGCAGTCGTCTTCACGCCTTGGTGAACGTAAGCTCGACCAAGAAGTCGGTAGAGCTTGAGCCTTCAACGCCTTTCGAGGTCGATACTCGATGTCAAAGTCGGTAAGGGCGATTGACCAATCGAGAAGTCGACTGAACTCTCCGGCTTGTGAAGAATTTTTCTAAGGGGGCATTTGTAAGAACCACAATGGATGAGCCAGAAAATAAGCTCGCGGCTTCCTTGAAGCCACGACTAGAGGCATAAGTCGACCTTCTCGGCATTGTAGCATTCTGCTCTCCACATCCGATAGGGCACTCATTGACATGTAGTATACCGGGCTTTTGAAACCCCTCATCTTCTCTAACCAAAACCGCGCACCGATTTATCTCCCACTCTGGATAAATACACAAACAAAGTTTCACTGGTCGGGCTACTCGGGAGAGGTGGAGTAAGCGAGGTAATCCTTGGTGTTGAACGACGAATGACATTCTGGTCGTCCATTCAAAACTTTTCGTCCCCCTCAATGCTTTGAAGAAGGGGAGAGATCTCTCTGGCCGACTTTGATATGAAACTTGACCAAGAAGCTGCTACCCTTCCGTTAAGTCGCCGCATCTCTTTGACACAGTGGTGGGAGCCTTCATGTCGACTCAAAGCCTTGATTTTTAGGATTAGCTTCTATACCCCGTTGAGATACCGTAACCCAAGGAACTTTCCAAATAGCCTACACCAAATACACACTGTTGTTAGGGTTGAGTTTCATGTCGTTTGCTCTTAAATTGGCGAACGTTTCCCCAGTCGACCACGTGACGTCCAGTCTTTGTTTGATGACCGTATCGTCGACGTAGGCCTCCAGTGTTTCTGGCCAATTTGAGAAGCAAAGACTTTGTTCACCATCCTTTGATAAGTTGCCCCTGCATTCTTCAATCCAAATGGCATCGTGTTGTAGCGGTAAATGCCTCCAGTGCTTGAAATGCCGTCTTGATTACGTCATCCTCATGCATCTTAATCTGGTGGTAACCTCGAGTAAGCGTCGAGGAAGCCGAGGGTTGAGTGACCAAGAATGGAATCAACTAGCTTGTCGATTCTAGGAAGGGGATAGGCTGTCCTTTGGGCAAGCAAGATTGAGAGTGGTGAAGTCGACACACATCCGCCATTCGCCTTTGATTTCTTCACTACGACCACGTTGGCCAACCACGTTGTATGAGCGGCCTCTTTGATTATCCCCGCATTTAAAAGTTTTGTACCTCTGCTTTTTATGGCCTCTTCCTCGTCGCGAGCAAAGCTTCTCAATTTTTGGGGTCTAGGCTTTATGGTCGGCCGACTTCCGCCCGCGAACAGCGACCTCCTCCTTGATTCCCCTCATGCCTTCTACCCTCCATGCAAAGACATCATTACTTTCCTTGAGTAGCTCGATGATTTCGCTTGCTCCTTAATCGATAGCCGCTTTCCCAATCCGAATTTTTTGGCCTGGGTAGAAAGATTGGCGACATCGACTCCAGCGCATCCACGCCTTCTAGCTGTCCATCCCCGAATTGTAGAGTCTCAATGATTATCTCCTTGACCCTTTGTCTCTCCGGCCCTCGTGTGGAGCTTCTTCCGCTATCATATCATCTAACTTGTCTCGCAACCTCGTGGTGGTGGTGGTGGCCCCGAGTTATTGTCGAGCCGAAGGCATAGGTTGCCTATGATGACTTGGTCGACCATAACTACATCCGAATCGACCTCGGTGGTGTTAGAGTGACGTGTCGACTCAAGCGTGACCTCGTCATTTGAGCGATAGGTCGACTCTTCCACGCCGGTGATTGTTGACACCCTGTAGTTTTGGTGACCGATTGAGACAACTTTAAATAACCATCTGCAGCCTCAATTTCCAACTCCCTTTTCTTTCTTTCTCTGAGAACATGATCAAGGTAGGCTCGAGTGTGCCTTGACACACCCTACTCCACGGCGGGTGTAGGGAACTTGACTCGCCGATGAGGGATCGATGCCACCATTCCAAGAGCGACCCGACTGGGATACCAAGTATAGCGGCATAGTCACTATTTACATCAATCACTATAAATTGTACCTTTGATACGATCCCGAGGGGTGTTGGCCTAGGTCGACGTCGAGCTCTATCTTGCCTTTGCATCAACTCGATGATTGGTGAAGCCCTCCAATCTACCATCCTATCTCTCTCAATTGCTCATCATTAAGACCCATTTCTTTAAAAGTTTTGTAGAACAAAATATCCTCGCAGCCCCCGTGCCGACTAAGAGTCTCGCTCGTCGTACATCCGTCATGAGACACAGGACGACGAGAACTTGCTCTCTAGCCGCCATGTTAGTAGCCAATTCACGGGGGAAAAGCCGATTGCTTCATCTCTCGACTTCTCTTCTTGGAGGCACGTAGGGAGCCTTATTGAGCCGGGAAGATTTTGTGCTTGATGGCGCGTGTTGCTGCTTGCTCAGTAATGACCCCTGTGTTCAATCTAGGTCGCTAGGTCCCCGTTGTCCACCTCGCCGGCCGATCGCCTCCACCGCCCGAGGCCTTTTCACGTAAGCTTCGAGTCTCCCCGGTCGACCATTCTCTCGGATGATACGCTTTAATCCCAAGCAATCCTCGTGAGATGACTCACTGTGTCTTTGTGGTAGTCGCAGCATTTGGCGTTGTCCCTCCTAAACTTGCTGCCTCGGATTCATTGGGACTCGGAGGAGCCACTGACGCAAGCATTCATAATTTCGTTCGACTCACCGTAAGGGGAGTGAAAGCCTCGGGCACTTTCTCTCGTTGCTCTAGTCCTCGTTCTTTCCATTTTTATTATTTCCTCCATTCTTGTTGGAGTCTTTCTTATCATCGAGGCCTCAACCTTAGGACTCTTACCATTCTTCTTCTCTTTCCTTTCCTCGCCTAGTAAGTAACATCAGACACCTTTTTCAAACAACTCCTCGTCGAGTTGTGACCAGTTCTGACTGTGAGCTCGTAGTCCATATCTCGCCGAGAAAATACCGTTTCTAAGCAATTAATGACTTCCCTATCGGTGAGGTCTTCCTCTATCTTATCAACCATTTCCTTAAACTTGGTGAAGTAGCTCATGGAGCTTTCATTCTTCGCCCGCACCAAGTTATTCAAATCGGTGACGCCATCTTCCGAGCTCCTGCAATGAGAGAAGCGATCTAAGAACTTTGTCTGAAGCGAGGTCCAGTGGTGATGCTTGCCAGCCCAAACCATCAACCAAGTTAAAGCCGCCCCAGGTGAGTGTGCTTAGGAGAAGCTTTGCACATATTTGTCGTCCTCATTGGCGACAAAACACATTGTGGCTTCTAAATGTGCTATATGACTCCTTGCGTTGGTCGACCCCGAATATTTCTCCGTAAGAGGCAACCCGAAGGTAGGAGGAGGTCGACTATCTCTCGATTTCTTTGGATAAAGGTCGAAGAGCAAAGTCAATTCGTTCGACCTTTCCAATCTCCTTTTTTCCTCCTCCCACCGTTCGAACTTCTTTTCATCAATAGCCATTCTCCGGCACGGGTCTTTCATCTCCGGAGTGGGAGCAAAGATTTGACCTCTGGCCCTCACTTCGGGGGAGTCATCCGTCTACTCCTCCCGTCTCTATGGAATCGGTCCTTTCTCGATCTTATTGGAGATCTATGTCATTACTTCTTTGAGGCGACCGCGCCTCTCGCCACCCGACGGCGACTGCGCCGTTATCTCCATGTGGCGACTGCGCCTTTCCCCTCTCACAGGGCGACCTATGCCCATTCCCTCGTCTCTAGCGAGATCCCCGATCTCGCTTGCTCGCGCCGGGAGAAACATGCGCTGTTTTCGCTGGGCCGTTAACCGAGTCCTCAACCGACAGCCTCCCGCTCCCTGTTTCGCTGAGGCTAGCCCTTAAATCGTTACTGGGCACACGAACGATAGTAGGAGCTCGTTGAACTATCCTGTTTTCACCATTTTGCCCCACACCCTCATTTGGCCTAACACTCCCGGCCCGTCGCCCATTAGAAACCCGAGTGGGGGCCACTCTTTCGCAGCGTACGTCGGCTTGCTTCCGCCTCCTCCACGGCTATTAAGTCGCCTGTAATCCGGGCTCGCTCCAACATCATCTCCTTCTTGCTCATGGGGTTGGTGGAGGGACCTCGCCCTACTTCCCATGTTCATTTGCCCATAAGGACGCTTAGGAGGAGGTGGAGCTCCTTGTCCATCCATACGCCTTTTACCTCTCCTAGTGTCGTGCAATCCTCTCGCCATCAACAATATCGGTAGAACGCGTTGCTCTACCACGAGGACGATTTGGTGGGGAGGAGGCAAATCCGTGTTTTCATTAAATGGCTGATTTATGCGAGATTTCCAGACATTCGTAGACAGTGCTGACACAGCTGGTTGCTTCTTCACGCCTGCAATAAGCCTCGTATACGTGTCCGTCTGAAGTCACCATTGTTGTAGGTTGTTGAAAAATTCGAGGTCAAGTTTAAAGCACGCTTCCCGCAATGGAACCAAACTGATCTTTGCGCAGAATTGTGCTTATCAATCTTCCTCCACGTGGCGGGGTGACCGATCACCGGCTCCTTGACTGAAATCAGGAACCCACGACTAGCCGGATGTGTCTCCGGCGAAGACGCCGGCGTGAGAGTAAGATCACAGCTTGTATAAAGCTCAAAATGTATTGAATAATGAACTCGTAATACAAAATGGCAGCTTACCTTTCACCGTTTGGTGGTGATGAAGTATTTATAGACAAGAGTGGTGTATTTTTTTGGGAGGCGACATGTGCTCCGAGATTGTAGCGGCAGTTACTTGGACGTGGGAACATGTCTATAACGGTCCCTGATTTGTAGGGATGTGGTTATGAGGATTGTTCAACCAAATAAGCCGGCAAGTGTTAAGTCGTCACTTGTTGATTTAGGTCGAGGTCGCCACTCGTGATATGGTCGACCTGACTGTCGGGTAGAGCATGGTTCGTACCCGAATTGTAATATGGATCATGAGGTCGGACTAAGTTAGGTCGGGACCTGGTAGGTCGGACCATGGGCTTAGTCGACTGATACTTGAGATGGGCTTTGGGCCTTGTTTTGATTGGACCAGCCTTATTGGGAATGTGGAGACCAAGGCTGTCTGTAATTGGACTTTACTCGTTTGGCCCAACTCGACACTTTTGGTATGTTCAAAAATATATCTAAAATCAATCAATTGGTTTTTAAACATAGAGTATGGCAGCCATAATTTCTGGTGATTAGTGCTTGAAAACCAGCAGAAAACTTATAAAATGCTTCACACTACTTGCAAATGTCATCCATAAGTCTATTATAAGAAGTACTGAAGTCTTGCATGACTTGTGTTTTAAGATTCTTGTTAGTATTTTTGGGAACTTTACAAGCGAGCTGAATTGTTGTTTTTACGCAGGGATTAATCATTTTCACAAGACACCAGACAGAGAGTGGTTTGAAACAGATGCAGTGCTGCGAGTTAGTTTAGGAAACTTTCTGTTCTTCTCTATCTTTGCTCTTTTAATGGTCGGTGTGAAAAATCAGAAGGATCCTCGGGATAGCTTACACCATGGTGGATGGATGATAAAAGTTATTTCATGGTGCCTTTTGGTCATCTTTATGTTCTTCCTTCCAAATGGGATTGTGAGCTTCTACGGTAAGAACTCTATAAAGTTTATCCACACTATAATAGTGCAATAGTTTTTTATTTCATTAGGCTACAATCAATTGTCATGTTCACAAGCATATCCAGAAATATGTGATTCCTGTATAATGCACATTCAGCTTGAGCAATGGAAGTGTGTGATACAAAGCAATCAGTTCATTGAAATGTAGAAGCTGCGCAAAAGTTATCTCTCAAAGTAGTACTCCATCCATCCCTAAATGAATTTCCAAATTTCAT
This sequence comes from Adenophora triphylla var. japonica, assembly GCA_022495995.1. Lineage (NCBI taxonomy): Eukaryota > Viridiplantae > Streptophyta > Magnoliopsida > Asterales > Campanulaceae > Adenophora > Adenophora triphylla. The sequence goes on along the minus strand of JAFEMH010006174.1, from coordinate 35,658 downwards.
TTTAAGGGACACTCTGAAAATGTGTATTTTATTGGCAAAGATGCATAAAAATTCTTGTAATCCACTTTCTAAACATTTAGTTTTATGATAATAAAATGAATAGCGAAAATGTTTGGTAAAAAGCGTTTAGGGACTAAGTTATTTACAAAAAAGACTAAATTTCTTGAATTTGGACATTCATTTAGGGACAGGGGGAGTAAGATTAATCTAACAAAACTGAATCCCTACAAGGCTAGGAGAGAAGTACTTACATTGAGATAGGTGGCATGATTCATGAATGGGTACTTATAACTTAGAAGGTAATGATATAGTGATAATCTTGAACTTCCTCCTCCTACCCTGCTTACGGAAAATTTATCAGAATGCTTCCTTCAAGAAGTGTAGACATTCTAGTAGAAGTTAGCAATGTTTGCATGTTATTTAAGATACTTAATTTTGAGAATGATACTCCCTCCGTCCCGCCCGAAAGGGCATTTTTGTGTCCTTGCACGGGAATTAAGAAAAGTGATGTAGGAAAGAGAAAAAGTGTATAGTGGAATAAATGTTGTGAGCGAAAGGTCATGTAGGAAAGAGAAAGTGGGGTACGGAATAGTTAGTGGATATTTATTGTGAGAGTATGATAAGTGGGTCCCACAAATAAAGAAGTAATAAAAAAAAATCCATTTTTGGGTTGTGCCCTTTCAAATGGGACGTCCAAAAAGGAAATTTGTGCCCTTTCGGGCGGGACGGAGGAGTATGTCTTATTTGTTATTTTTATTTTATATTATTTTTTATCCTTATAAAACGACTGGTTGGATGAATCAACTTACATCTTGTTTATGATGTGACTGCAGAGTCAGCATCAAAGTTTGGGTCAGGCTTATTCCTCCTTGTTCAAGTTGTGCTTTTGTTGGACTTTGTTCATAGTTGGAATGACAAATGGGTTGGATATGACGAGCCTTTCTGGTTAGTTGTTGCTAGTAGTAAACTTAAACCCTCAACCCTGGAGTTGTCCTAACTCCTAAGATAATATAATCTTTTAGCTCAATTCTCTCTCTCTCTCTCTCTCTCTCTCTCTCTCTCTCTCTCTCTCTCTCTTTTGACTTTCTTTTAACTTTATAAAATATGCAGGTACACTGCCTTGCTTGTTGTGTCACTTGTCTGTTACGTGGCAACATTTCTGTTCTCTGGAGTTCTGTTTTATTTGTTTACTGCATCAGGAGAGGACTGTGGGCTCAACACCTTCTTCATTGTGATGACCCTGATATTTGTGTTTGTGTTTGCCATAGTGTCCCTGCACCCTACTGTAAGTTCCTCAACTTCAATTTACATTTACAGGGAAAGTGAAAGTTGTCTGTCATATTTTTGTTTGTTTGTTTGTTTGTTTGTTTGTTTTTAAATTATAATATGCATCTATTCTCAAATAATGCTACAGAACAAACCCAATTTTATAACATAAGTTGGTTGAGAAAATACCCGGTGTGAACTCCAAAGTCCAAATCCTATGATAATTGCGTGGTTAATGATTAGGAAAATTGTGTAGATCTGTCCATTATATAGTATTGCTCAGATTTATGGCTCTTTAAGATGTACTGATGTACTCTATTAATTGATCACTTTAAGTGTTGTGTCAGCCAATCTATCTGTTTGTATTTACAAGCGCAAATACTCTCAAAGTGATGGAAGAGGAAAAGTTTTTTTGGCACCATACTTATCAATGTCTTAAATTATTTCATTAATCCATTTTCAGTGGGGAGGATTTTCTATTTTTATAGGAAATTCTGCACATTGCTTTTATTGAAACTGGTTACTAGAGCCAAACAAAGGCCTATTTAGGACACATGGTCACAAAATATTTTATGGAAACCTATGTTCCTGGTTCTTTGGAAAGTGACATCACCTTTGTCTAAATACATATTATGTAAATGGGACCAACCATATTGGTTCTCCCCCAAGTTTAAATGATTCATGGTTAAATACTTTTGACACTTCATCTCGGCTCGATACCCTACATATGTTTACACTTCAGAGTACGGGTGTGCTCCCGAGTCTTAAAAGGGGGAGAAAAGAAAGGAAATGGAAGGAAGCGTAAATATATTTTCCTTTCCACGTTTGCTCTCGAATTTTATAAGGAAGAAAGAGAAAGGAAGTGGGAGGAAAATTTTTAAAATTTTTCCTTCTCCACAATCCTCCCAAAAGTGGGAGGAAGTGGAAGGAAGGAAAATTTCATTAAGCAATTTTTTGAAGTGCCAACTTTATCCCTCAAATATAATTTTTTTTTTTTTTTCATTAAGGGTATAAATGTAATTTAAATCTTTTTACTTCCGTTTCCTTCCTAAATTCGGGAGCATTATAAGAGATATTAAATTCTCTTCCTTTCTCTTCTTTTCCCTTCTCTTCTCTCCTCTTACTTTCTCTTCTCTCCTTCTAAAACTCGGGAGCGGACCCTACGAGTAATGTTTACTCTGTGTACCACTGATGGACACATAGCATGAAGAATATTGAAGATGCTTATTTCTACACAAGTAAACATTGACATAATATGAAAATTTGATTCTCGACTCACATCGTTTGTTGATACATGCAGGTTAGCGGGAGCATTTTGCCAGCCTCAGTTATCTCTTTGTACTGCACATATCTTTGCTATAGCGGACTTGCCAGTGAGCCGAGGGATTATGCTTGCAATGGTCTTCACAAACACTCCAAAGCTGTTAGCAGTGGTACGCTTACTGTTGGGTTGCTTACTACTGTTTTATCTGTTGTCTACTCCGCTGTTCGTGCTGGATCTTCCACATCTCTGCTCTCTTCCCCGCCAAGCTCGCCACGAGCAGGTAAGATCACATGATTTTTATATTTATTCTTTTAGGAAAAATAAATGCCTGATGTGTGTTTAACTATGAATGTGCTTGTTTCAAGTGTTGGTTTTGAGAAACAAATTTTTATACCTTCGGCATTCATCAATGTCTAAAACCAATCTCGATGCAGCATCAATCAAATCACACACACACATACACACAGTGGTGAGGGTAGGTTGATGCCATGGGGGTCGCCCCCCCCCCCCTTCATATTTGGAGTGTGTATTTTAGCACTTTCAAAATTTTAGAAAATAACTTTTTACTCTTAAAAATATTAGATTTATACATTTTGACCCCCTTGCAAGTATTGTGAGTTACTTTAGGATCTGGTATCTTAGTTTTGGTGGTGAGTGGTGACAATGCAGGGAGACCTTTACTTCCATTGGACAAGGCAGACGAGGAGCGTGAAGAGAAAGAAAGGGCTAGACCTGTTAGTTACTCGTACTCCTTCTTCCACATCATCTTCTCGCTTGCAAGCATGTACTCGGCAATGCTTCTGACAGGTTGGTCAACCTCAGTTGGGGAGAGTGGAAAGTTGGTGGATGTAGGTTGGCCTTCTGTTTGGGTGAGGATATTAACAGGGTGGGCTACCGCAGCTTTGTTTCTCTGGTCAATGGTTGCACCTCATTTGTTCCCTGAAAGAGACTTCTAAGGTTCCAGAAAAAACAAGGTCAATATATAACAGGTAAAGAAAGGGGTAATGAGTATGTATGTATGAGATTGACTGTAATATATTTCACGATTGTTGCGACTTGCGGGGAACTAGCATTGCCATTGTTGTCGGGATGTATGGTTAAAAGAGCAAACTGATTTGCTACCGCTTTCTGGTTACTCTTCTTTTAAATTATCAAGTCCAATATTATTGCGTGTAAATGGAAAGCCAATATCATTCTCCAGTGTTTACACTTGGTATGCAACAGAATTATCCCAAATTTGGTGTAAGATATAGAGTTGCGCTATATCGTTTTTTCACTCTTTATCTTTTTTAGAAAATCTTTTTATTTTAATTTTTTTTCAATATATATGAAAAGATTTTATGATATAAAATATAAATGAAGTAATATATATTTATACTTAAAATAATAATGAATGTTTAAAAAATATTTTTATTTGACATGAGATTTAAAGCAAATTATTGGAGAAGTTTGGTGCAAAAATTGCACCATTATAGAAAATAGTGCAAATAAGGGCCTGTTTGGTAACCAAATTAAGATCTTAATTTGGAACACTTTAAGAGATTAAAAAATTAAGCTTGTTTGGTAAGGTAAATTTGAATCACTTAAATAATTAAGATTGTCTTAAAAAAGGCTATTAATTTTAAGTGGGCAAGGAGTAGCTTAACAAGGTAGGAGGTGGAAAGAATGAGAAAAAAAGGAAATGAGTTCAAATCCACACATCAACATATTTTATTTATTTATTTATTGTTACTTCCTTTTGTTGAAATATTTTTTCTTTTCATACAAATTATATTTGACCAAGTATGAAAATATAATTTTTTTAATATTAACATTTAATAATATTTTTATTAAAGTATCATTATATAATTTTTTTTATTATTTGTCAACATTTGTGATCATATTTACCAAACTAATCAAGATAAATATTATTATGGGATAAAGAAAGTACAAATAAAAAAATTTAAATATTATAAGATTAAAATTTACTTATAATAATAATAATAATAATAATAATAATAATAATAATAATAATAATAATAATAATGTATATGTCAATAATGAATTTATTTTATTATAAAATCATAAATATTATTCATATAATATTTTAAATGTTGAGTTGAAATTAAAATTCGATGTAAGTGGTTTGTCATTATCAAACAAACATAAGTCTTCAAAATTCAAGAACTTAATAATTTCAAATTTCTTAATTTTCAAATTTCTACATTTTCGTAACTTAATTTTCGCTTTACCAAATGTTCTAAGCCATTGGAGATGGTCTGAATATTTTTATCAATTTTTTACTGGTCAAAACTAAAAGTTTAGAAAGTGGATAATAAAATATATAGACATCTTTGCAGTTGGATTAAATTTTACAGGAAATAAACATTTTCAAAATATTAAATACTCTTTGTCCCAAAAAAAAATAAAAAAATCTCATTTGATTAAATAAGTTGAATTTTGATAAACATCATTTAATATTTTTTAATGATCATCTTTGCATGGGAATTTAAAAATAGTTATAATAATATTTCTATTGGTGAAATATCAAGAGAGCAAGCATTCTTTTTAACAAAACTCATTAACTTTACCTGTTTTGAGACAAAGGAAGCCATTGATGAATGCAAACACAAACACAAACACAAACACAAAAAAAAAGGGAGGGGGGGGGGGAACACTGCCTCTGCATGATTAAATTTTAGTACCTCGCATCAAATAAATTCTTGCTGCATGATAAATATGTTGTATTAAATAGCTGCCAGATTCAAACAATTTGGGATCAGTAATATTTATCCTAGTAAATCAATCCTCGAAATCTCCAGCATTCTCAAACAGATAATTAGCAGCCAATTGCTCGTTGCGATCACAAGCTAGAAATGCCTCGATAACAAGGGCTCTATCAAACCCCATTGCCTCGAGCTGCATAAATAACAAAAATAAACATTATCGGTATATAGTATATACTTAAAAGTAGAAAGAAAAAATAAAACTAAAGTCACATAAAAAATACAAAGAAAAAGGTGATCAATACCCGTTCAATCACCTCTTGCTCTGCAGGAGTTACACTAATAGCGTGAGGCATATCCTGATCAGGCTGATCAAATAGATCCCTGCAAGAGAGATCGTTTCTTTTATCAGTCGATCACAACTGTAATGTAATATAAAATAAATACTCACCCTTCAGAAGCATCGACGGGTTCATTTATTAATTGAAGGAATTCTGCATGGTTCTCCTGGATTAGTCCTAGAAGTTGAGGGTTTTGTTTTCCCAGCTCCTGAAGCATGGGCTGTAGCCATTGACAAAAAAAACTTAATACCCTTTAATTAGACAAGATATCTAAAGGATGTCAAGCAGATAGCAGGAACACACAAACCTGTAAGATTTGTGGGTTTGATTGTACCATAGAACGCAATGCTTGGAACTGAAATACAAATTAACAAAAAAAAGCAACAACAACTAATATTTAGTAACATATCAAAACCTATTAAGTAACAGTACCAAATACCAAACTCAAGAGATTGTCATCTACTTGGTAAAGATTATCAAAGCGTGAACTATTATGCTACTTCCTCCGTCCCTAAATGCATGTCAATATTTTTTTTCAAATTTGGAGTACTTCGTTTGTGAAAACTCAAGAATCCACATCAAAATCCCATAAAATTACATCTAAGTTCATGAACGGATAAAAGCAGTTTGAGAAACACACCTGTTGATTAGTTCTTAGAAAATCAAGGAATCCAAGATTGGCCCCACCACCACTAGATGGAATTTCCTGAAAATATTGTAGTTTAGATGATTACACAATATGAAAAAGAATGATTAAATTCTTACTTCCAACTGAATGGTGATTTTGAACCTGCGGAAACAAGTTCAAGGGAGATGCATTAGGACCTCCAGATAAAGGTGCTGCGCCCGTTCCAGTAGCAGAGTTATCCAGACTAGCAGCTAGATCAGACCAACCAGGTAAATTTGGGAAACGAGCCAATGGAACTGCACTTTCTGTTTCTGGAATACCCTGAGAATTAAAAAGTATCAGTGTCCAAGCAACAAATAACATTAGGGCCGAAAAAAATTATGAGCATACCGAATATAAGTAATCCACTGCTCTCTCTGGATTGTTGAAAGCAGCTTGAAGGGCACGGGTTACAGTCTCCCTGTCCCACATGCCGCCACCTATATCCATTATCTGTTGAATTGTCTGCTCATGACTATTACTAGCAACGACATTAGAAGCAGCTTGACTATTACTGCAAACACAAGATAAATTTTGTGTTAGAGCTACCGAAAAGATGCGCCAAGACACATCCATTTATGATTCCTTCATGAATGTACTAACAAACACTCTTGAACTTCTCCCTCCATCCCAAAATGAATGTCCAAAAAAATTCAAAATTTCTCTTGATTGATCAAGAATAAATTTGATTTTGTTTGAACATTCATTTTGGGACAGAGGGAGTATTTTTCAATGAGCCATGAGTGGGGTGGGGATGATGTCCAGAAGTTACATTTGCATGGGATAGAGAGTTCATACTTAGCTGTTGCCACGTCTGAAGCAGAGGTGCTTGTTTTAGGGGCCCTGCAACGCAATATTTGCAATGATAAAATGAGTGGAACTCTAAGTCTCACAAGAGTACCCTCTTTTCATTCATTTACTTGTTTATTTAAATATATGAACAGGACCAGTAATTTTGAACTCACTGTGGTGGGGGAGGGCCATCAGGTAAGCTGGTAGGATTAGCAGTTGGTGCAGTAGTAGATGAAGGCTGTTTGAACAAATGTTTAGTAAGGCTTTCACATGAAAGAAAAAGAATGTTGGGGAATTAAAGGGAAGAAACAGAATAAAAGACAAACACCTGGGATGAAGAGGTCCCACTCGAGCCCATTGTTTTGCTCTATAAATAAAGCAAAAAGAGAGGAAAGAATTATTAGAAAAAATAATTTATGGTCTAAAAATGAAAGTTTAAAGATGCTCAACCAAATAGTCAAAATAAAGAAGCGTGATTAACTATGCATCCAGAACATCTATAATCAGCAGTAATTGTAAGCAATTTACCTTGCTTAGCATAACAACAAGAAAACCATCTTCAGTGACCTTGTTCTCTGTCAATGTGCTTTCATCTTTCAAAACCTTGCCATTGTGAATCAGCAATTGCTGACCACATGGGTAATTATCTTTTCCCTGAACATCTTCAATGTTTTTCTTGACTGCCATAATCTTGTACCATATAAACTAATATTAGTCAGAAACAAACATATGAACAAGTGATCCATAATATAGCAAAAGAAACAATGATTTACTAGCAGAAAAAACTTTAAAGGACTAAATTAATTGAAAAATATTAAAGTCAAAACTTGTTAATTAAGCAACTTATTTTCAAAGCTTCCGATTTTAGTGAGAAGGAAACGAATGCTTATCACGCTTCAACGCTCACACTCCATATGACACACACACACTCGAAGAAATAAACCTATTAGGCTATTACTATTAGCATCACGAACCTAGCATGTTGATAACTTGTGCAATAACAAGAACCTTCAATATTTAAGAAGTCACCTCTAAAATAATTACAAATTTGAGAGAAGGCCCAACAATCTACAACAACAACATTAACCCAGTGCCGCAAAGGTTCCCACCTACGGTGAGGTAAGAGAGGGGTCAGATGTGTTGGGACCGCGACCATCCCCACCACTCCACATTAGTATGATATTGTCCGCTTTGGGCCCAGCCCGCACGGATTTGCTCTTGGATCAACTCCCAAAAGGCATCATACTAATGAAGTGGGTGGACACCTTTTTATACTAGACAACTCTTCTTTCAATTGCCGATGTGGGACTTGGGTTGATACCCCAACAATCCTCCCCTCAAACCAAGGACCACCTCTAGCGAATCTTGTACCGCCGCTATTCACCACTTGCGGGACACGCCACCTGATTTATCACCAATATCAGGAAGACTTTCGACACAAGGCACACACAGTGCTCCATTCGCGAGGTCACACCACTAGAGGAAATCCCACATATCTTCCACACACGGTCCACTGTGTCGCGCCCAACCGCTAACCACGGCTCTGATACCAGTTGTTGGGACCGCGACCATCCCCACCACTCCACATTAGTATGATATTGTCCGCTTTGGGCCCAGCCCGCACGGATTTGCTCTTGGGTCAACTCCCAAAAGGCCTCATACTAATGAAGTGGGTGGACACCTTTTTATACTAGACAACTCTTCTTTCAATTGCCGATGTGGGACTTGGGTTGATACCCCAACAAGATGTACGCAACCTTGCCCCTGTATTAAAGCATATAGATGTTGTTTCCGAATGACCCACGATGAAAATTGCGTCGAAAATTGCATGGACCAACTGCTACTTCATGACAAAGAAGCGCGGGCAGTTTAGTGAGCCATTTTGCTTTATTCCATCATATTCCCAAGCAAAAAAAATAGTGAGTCTTTGGCTCCATCAGAAATGATGGAAAAGGCCCAACAATCTACATCATGCTAAAACAAGGCCACGCCAGTGAGCAGGTAAAGACATAGCTTGTGACACGATACCAAGCTTTTAGGTATCTGTGTTCTGTATATCACACTTCCCTATTGCTCCTCCCTCCCATCCCTCCTCTGTTCTATGCCCTCGAGGAAAGTCGTAGGTCCTCTATACTTAGCTATTAGATGATGGCAGGTCTTTAAAGCTCGTAATAGACAGATAGTAGGGATCTTTAATGCCATGCTTATACACAGAGTACATCATAAGTTACTATTCAAAATTTCAAATCAAGCTAGAACCCATTTTATACACATCACAAATTAACTTGAGCAGTAACTGCAGTCTCAATCATCAATTAAAAAAATAATGTCGTTTAGTATCACAAATGCTAAAAAAAAATAAATTACAAACAGTAAATGCAGTCTCAATCAGGCAAAAAACACACACACACAAAAAGAATCAACTAAACATAAAAATGAACAATGTCGTTTAGTATCACATATGTAGCAAAAAATAAAAATCTATAATGGGTATAAGTTTATAAGTATTTCTCCATCATATGAACACCCAAAAGTATAGAAAAAGAGAACTGAACTCACGGTGTCAGTGGGTTGAACCCTAATCTCAAAGTGGCTGCCTTTGAGAGTCTTTACCGTAAGCTTCATCTCGTTGAATCAACGGAACTCTGTCAGAAAGACAGTGATTTGGGTGTTGGATTTCAATCGGAAAAAGAAAACCCTAGAAAACTACAAGGGATCGAGAAAATCAGGCAAATGTCTTGTTGCAGGTACTTCCTCCTAAAATAATACTCGCCGAAAAGGGAAATACCGAAATACTATGCTACGGACACGGAGGTTTCAAGCACGTCTTCTGCACGTGACTTTCCAAATTTGGTCCATTTTGAATTTATTTCTTCTCTTATTTTTTCAATTAATCAAATATCTTGAATTTTTTTTTTTGTATAGACTATTATAAACTTTTTTTTTAAGAAACATAATCTATAGTATAAATGGCAACCCCTCCGTGAACAGTACAATGAACTGAACCACATGCCAAATTTCTCATTTTGCCCTCACTAAGTTGTCCCTTTTTCCATTTTAGTGAGAAGAAAAAAAAACTTTTTTATTTAATTTAAAAAAAAATAAAAAAAACACGTGTCATTGAACACGGCATTTTACTAGTCATTTTATAAACAATAACAAATGTTTAAAAGTTGGCAATTAACAAATGATGAAAGCTCGTCCCAAATTGTGGGGCTAGCATTTTCAAACCCACAAGTTGCCCAAAATATTGCATCTACCGAACCATTTACATTTCGACTTAACAAATTAATTGACAAATGAGGATTTCCTGTTACTACATTTTTGCAAGGACCGCGGGACGTAGCTTTCAACCATGATCCACCGTTAGCGATTTGAAAAAGATAACGACCATCGCCGATAACCTTCATTGATACACTCTTACAAAACTTCCAACTGACCGTCATACAACTCTACCAAAATTGATCAGAATTCTTACCAATCATAAATATTATGCATTGTTGCCCGGAAGAGAGACAACCGGTTCGATAATCAATTCATCATCTTTGTCCAATACTCCCTCCGTCCCATAGAACTTTACTCCTTTACTGTTGAGAACGGAAAATAAGGAATAATGTTATTAAAGTAGGTGTTGTGAGTGGGAGGAGAGAGAATGAGTGGAGAGAATAGTAAATTTGAAAAGTGTTGTGAGTATGACAAGTGGGTCCCATGAATAAAGAAATATTAAAAAATTTCCTTTTTAGGAAAGTGAGACTTTAAAGTGGGACGCCCAAAATAGTAAAAGGGGTAATGTTTTATGGGACGGAGGGAGTATATGATTGAGATATGCAAACAGAAATTTCCTAGGAACAACAAGGATAATACACAAAATACCAAAGACCCTCACATAAGAAAGGGAAATTAAAGGCCTTCACATAAGGAGGGGAATCACAAACTATCATATAATGATGTAAATAACGATAACGCAGCGGAATAATAAAGTAACCGGGATAGACAAATAATCGAATTACCGATTACTTGACCTAATTGGAATCCAGGAATTAGGGTTTTGATAAGAACTCCGAAGAGATCTTCTGCAAGCCAAAATAAATTGACCAAGTTTATCGAGAAGGGACACAATTGCAAAGCAATCAATTTGTTTATTTCATAAAAGTCTATCTATTACAAAGCCCTACCATAACTATTTATACTAATCAAAAGATCATTCTAGAAATAAAGAAAACTATGAATCTGTATCAATTTGACCTAAATGTATTAACGAAAAGACATACAATGAATCAGATGTGCCCCTTAGACGAAAAGACACGAAACCAACGGACACAACCTTTTCCAGGAACCCCTCGGCCGAGCACAGCCTTGCCTCGGCCGAGCATACCCATAGTCAAAAACCCAAGCTTCTGTTCCATTCCCCTCGCCCGAGTCAAGTTGTCGCTCGGCCGAGCACACATCCAAAAACCATGTACTATACCACTTTGTCTTCCGTCTCGTATTACACCATTTACCCTCTCTTCAAAAGAACTCGACCCCGAGTTCTCGTCCGATATTTGGCAAGATCCACCCCAAACAAATAAATACTTTGAATAAACCAAAGCTTTCCTCGTCATCGGAAATAAAAAGGATACTTTTCCGTCCCAATGAAACAAGTATTTGGAATAAATTTGTTTCCTTTGTCCAAGCCAACATAATTTGTGTTCTTCCTGCAATAAAAATATACTAGCAGTGACAACACTCATCCGTCGATCGTCCGCCCCATCCTTCCCAGGATCAATTCCCAAATCGTCATCTCCCCCTATGGATAGAAAATTATCAACAACAATAATATTCTTTTCCTTGAAATCACAATTATTATATTGAAATTCTGTGATTGAATTCGCGGAATTGACTGGAACAACCACTTCTTCTTTTATCGGATCTAGATCATTTGCTTTAAGTAGTTCAATATTCTTGCGATCTTCTTCCGCACACAGAAATTCCTGTAAACGCATAATTCTTACAATTTCAGAAAAATAGGAATGGCTCTCTTCTAATATTTGAACCCTCCGAGACCAATATTTTGAACCAAATCTGGCTCCTCGTCGAGCTTCATCCAACTCCATCTCGAGACGCGGAAGAATCTCATAGCAGTCGAAGTTAGTACGTCTTCCTCCATTGTTAGTCATCTTCTCGTCGGAGAACCCTAGGATCGACCAATTTCTGATACCAACTGATGTAAATAACGATAACGCAGCGAAATAATAAAGTAACCGGGATAGACAAATAATCGAATTACCGATTACTTGACCTAATTCGAATCCACGAATTAGGGTTTTGATAAGAACTCCGAAGAGATCTTCTGCAAGCCAAAATAAATTGACCAAATTTACCGAGAAGGGACACAATTGCAAAGCAATCAATTTATTTATTTCATAAAAGTCTATCCATTACAAAGCCCTACCATAACTATTTATACTAATCAAAAAATCATTCTAGAAATAAAGAAAACTATGAATCTGTATCAATTTGGCCTAAATGTATTAACGAAAAGACATACAATGAATCAGATGTGCCCCTTAGACGAAAAGACACGAAACCAACGGACACAACCTTTTCCAGGAACCCCTCGGCCGAGCAACAGCCTTGCCTCGGCCGAGCATACCCATAGTCAAAAACCCAAGCTTCTGTTCCCTTCCCCTCGGCCGAGTCAAGCTGTCGCTCGGCCGAGCACACGTCCAAAAACCATGTACTATACCACTTTGTCTTCCGTCTCGTATTACACCATTTTGTCTTCCGTCTCGTATTACACCATATAAGGAGAGAAAAACAAAATCAGAAATACAATATTGTACACATAATCCGGAAAAAAAAAAACTAATTAAAAACAAATTTGAAGAAATAAAAAAAAAAATCTAAAAACTGAATTCCTAATTTTACATTTATTAATTGACAATTTGTCAATTAATAAATATAAAATTAGGAGTCTCACAAATAATGAATGAAAAGTGAAGAAGAAACAAAAATTGAAGAAGAAACCAGATTTGGAGAATGAAACAAAAATACAGGTGAATTAGTTAGTTTTTCTTAATTATATTTTGATCAAGTAATTTACATAAAAATTAATTATCTTAATAAAAATTTAAAATTTATTATCCTATCACGAGCAATAATAATTTCAATAACAATTTCTAAATTTTAATTTAAATAAAAAATATCTTAATAAAAGTTTAAAATTTAGTATTTTACCACGAGTAATAATACTTTCAATAACAATTTTTAAATTCTCATAATGATAATTATTTTTTATTTTAATTACTTGATCAAAGTATACTCAAGCTAATCAAAATCATATTTCAAACAAGACGGAAGGAGTAATAATTATCACGTTTCTCTTTTTAATCACCTCAAATATAATTTTGTCTTTTAAACTACCCCCTTCGTCCCACTTTCAAGGTCCTATTTTTCCTTTTGATCCGTTTCACTTCAAGAGTTCCTTCCATAAATGGCAAGTTTAGAATATATTTATACCCTTATAATTTAAATATATTTACAAAAAAAATATTCATTATACCCTTATTATAAAGTTAACATATTTAAAAAAAAATCAATCATTAACTACTATTTTCTACCCTACATTTAACTTTTACATTCTCTCCCCTCTAATCTTCTACCCACTTTCGAAAAAATCAATCATTAACTACTATTCCCTACCCACATTTAACTTTTACATTCTCTCTCCTCTAATCTTCTACCCACTTACAATTTTTTATTCATTTTAATTTATTTTTTTAAAAAAAAACGTAAAATTCAACCCAAGGACCCTTGGTCTTGGGACGAAGGGAGTATAAGATAGCCTTTGTACTAATTATAATATCTTCTTCTATCTCAAATAACAATAACAGTTTCACACTTTTGTAATGTTTATTTTGATTGAGTTTGGACGACTTTTTTTTTTAAAAAAAATTATAGAATAAATTTGAAAAATTATTATAAATGTTATTTTTATTTGTTTAACTATAACAAATTTTCGAATTTTATTAACATAATATATTTTCCTAATTTTTTCATTAAAAATCAATCAAATTAACCCCTTAAAAAATGGAATCGTTTTCCGAGACAACAAAGAGAGTATTATGCTCATGAGATTGAGAGTAATAAAAAAAAAGGAGTTTTTACCGATAAAATCTTGAAATTGGGTGTAATTTACCAATAAAAATAGATATTTTCGAAACTCATTAATAAGTCCCTGATAAAAATGTGGACAAAAATATCCCTGCTCTTATGCCACGAAACTGGAAGCTTATAACCGGAGGGAAGCAGAGCCAAGCAATGAACAACGTTGGTGGGACAATGGCGTTCCCGATGCTCCATACATTTTCTCAATGTCAAAGCCTTAATGGCCTTAAATTTATTCGGACAAGGTATGTAATCAACGGCCTGGTCCCTCTTAGGGGCGAATTTACTGTCGGTCAAAAAATTTTACTGGTGAATTTTTATTTATTTATTATTAAGTGCACCCCCAAAAAGAATTGACACTTTAGAAAAGGAGGTGAACTTAGCTAAGTAAACGCAAGACTTGTGGTCTTTTAGACTACATCTTCTTCCCACTTGTGCGAAGATCCTGAATTTTTGTTGATATTTGTGCTGCTATTAATATGTTGATAACATATGGGTGATGAATTGAAGGCAGTGGTTATTGTCTTTCTGTGTGTTTTAAGTTATGAAATTATGGCAAGATTAATTAGACCAGCTGCTTGAAATGGAAACTTTCAGATATTGATACCTAACTTCCAAAATAATGGACTTGTTGATCTAATTTCATAGGTTATAAGGACTCAAAACTGGTAGAAGCGAGTTTAATATGAGTAGACCTGTTCTTCTGGAGAACGTCTACCAGATGGAACTTAACAAATAAGGGATCTTAGAAAAACTCAGCATTGTAGCAAAGAAGGTAGTTAAGCACTTTAGCAAGATCAATATTCTACTTGCAAGAACAAATATTGGCAATACGGGTGAACTGAAATATATTTCTCCACTAAAGTACGTTAATTACATCACTAAATCAGATTCCTAATTACATAATTACATTCATCTATGAATCTTGTACATTTCTTTGTTCTTCTGTTCTTTTTGTTTTCTTCTCTTTTTCAAAAGTGTGTGCCTGAATCATAAACTTCTGCCTATCTTTGTTCAATTGACTAAGCAAAAGTGTTGAAAGAATTTCAACACGTAGACGAATCTTTTGTTTATCCTACAAAGTAAAAAAAAAAAAAAAGTTAAAACATATATACTCCCTCCGTCCCAGGAATTTATAGACTTTTAGTTTTTCACGGGAATTAAGGAAGAAGTATTATATTGAAAGTGTTGAAAGTGTGAAAATAAAATAGAAGAGAGAATGAGTGGAGAGAATAGTAAATTATAATGGTGTTGTGAGTATTAAAATAATATAGGAGAGAGAATGAGTGGAGAGAATAGTAAAGATTCCTTTCCATTTTAGGAAAGTTATATACTCCCTCCGTCCCAGCCCAGTGTAAACTTATTTCCCTTTTGGTCCGTCCCAGCCCAGTGTAAACTGCCATAAATGGAATGTCCTTTAATATTTTATATTCTCCCTACCCCACCCACTCATTAACTCCACTCATTCTCCACCACACAATTTATTCAACCAACCTACTATTTACTCCACTCATTCTCTCTCTTCATTTTCTACCACACATTTTCATTATCTTAATAATATTCCTTAATTGGTGTGCCATTTTTTTTAGTTTACAGTGGGCTGGGACGGAGGGAGTATTATTGTGGGACGCCCAAAAAGGAAAGTTTATATATTATCATGGGACGTAGGGAGTATACAAACTCATATAATATAAATATGAATAAAAAAAAACTTTAATAGTACCTGACATAACTCAGGGCATGAGTACATTGATCCTTGAAAATCATTCATCTCAGATATCACATAAACTCCACAATCATGATTAGCTTTATTTTCTTCAAGAACCCAATCACATTCCATTTATTCAAATTTATATGATTTTTTGACTTCAAAATCATTAGAACATGGATAACCAATCTTTTTTAAAAAAAAATTCATAGGCGCATACTGAAAAAAATTTAAGTATAAAATATTAGATAACCAATGAAAACAAAAATGAAAAATATAAAATAATACCAATGCTTTCGTAAGTTTCACAACATCAGCTTCTTTTGCTTTATTCATTGCATGTTTGTCAAAATAGTGAATGAATTTTGAAATCATGTTGTACACATATAGTGTAAAGTGCCCATTTGAACTGCTTCCTTTAAAGTATGGGAAAAAAAACTGCAAAAAAATAAGTATATCCAGAAATATATTAGGTGACTACCCAGAAATTTCTTATTTGTCTTGGACATGGCTAAATCCATGGTATTAGCCATGGCATAGACCTTGGCCTTGGCCTAGGCCTTGGTCATGGATATATCTAGAAATATATCCAGAAATATAGTAGATGGCTATCCAGATATTACTTTGGCCATGGCATAGGCCTTGGCCTTAGCCTAGGCCTTGGTCATGAATATATCCAGAAATATCAGAAAGTATATCCAGAAATTTTCAATATAATATCCAGAAATGTATTGACAAATGAAAATACATACCCGATCTACTTCTTTCAGATCCATTAGATTCCCATTGACATTAACATCTTTCCAATACAAAAAAGTTTGAAGCATTTCTGCAGCACCATAACGACCATTGCAAGAACGTTGCGCCCAAATATTCTGTTAATATAAATGATAACAATATCTTAAAGAAATTTCATGGATATATACCCTGCAATCGATATATACTTATAAGTTGTTGAAAAAAGTAAACTTACAGAATGGTCAACACCAAACATAAATCTCTTCATTACACCCTTTTTATGCTCCGCTTGTTCAACAACATTGCCCAAGCATTCACAATTACACCTGTGATATCTGTATCTTCTTGCATACTCAAAATATCGTCTCGCTTCGGTCCAATGAGATCATTAAACTCGAAAAAATAATATTAGAATTTGAATACCATAATAAATTTCAATTGTAATAATATTGAAATAAAAACGGGATATTACTTTTGATTTGGAAGAATCAATTTTGAGAAGCAATAATCAACCACTTCCATCTTTAGCTTTGGCATACCAATCATTACTTTCTTATTCTTCACCATAAATTCAGATGAAAGAATAATCTTACCATTAACAGGTTCCAAATCCAGTTCATCTAACATCTTATCAAACTTCTCACCATTAACACAATGCTGAGAAATTTTATCAACCAAATTATCAATATCACCCAAAATTTGTGAAGAAAATTCTTCTTCCACGTCAACTTCCTTGATAACAGACATAGGCTCAATCGTTTTTTGTTTAAACAGATGGGAATCAGTAACTTGATCCTCTGTATTAAGCCTAGCCATTTGATGCTCTGTAGATTGATCTTCAGTTGATTGAGCAACATTGGTAACATCTTGATCCCCAAAATGTTCATGCAGATATCTGTCATCAAAATCCTGAAATTTGTCAATATTATCATCAGACGCTGTACGCTCAGATTCTTGACTCTGTAATAAAATCCTAAATGTTGGCAATGGTCCAACCTTCCCTTTCTCCTTAAGCTCAATTTTTGAAGTTTTCAACTTATCAATAATATCATCAATATAATAAAAAACCTGACCTCCCCAAGGTTGACTATCACCATACAAATCCTCCTCTTCAACAGATCCTTTCTCCACATCATCATTATTAACTTTTTCTTTCTCCTTCTCAATTTTTGAAATCCTTGCAATATGAGCATTGATAGCAACTTTAATATCATTGTGAAATATTTCAAGTGACTCTTTAACAGAATTCAAAACTTCTGAAACATTTTCATTTGCAGGATGACTTACATCGTCAACAAAAGGAGCAGCATCAATCAGCAATCCAATTTTTTCTTCATCTAAATCATCCTCATAGCTCGTAATAGGATAAACATTATCCAATTAAAGTACTCCACCCCAACCAATTTTAGCTTTCATTACCAGCCCTGCCAGAAATTTTCTCTTGAGTCCAATGTTGAATCAAAGGACGTGCAGTTGGTTCATGTTTACCCAAATATGAAAATCTATGAAAGTAAGCTATTACAAGAATTGCCACACAACACCTCACTTTACTACCAGAAGAAGCCTTAAACTTCCTAACACCATCAGATATCTTAGTCAATACAAACTGACACCAATCGAACTTTTTAATTCGAGTAACATCTTCAACCAATGCCAACAAAGAACAACAGCCACCTTTGTTACTCGGTGCAAAGAAATCGACAAAGCAAACAAGACATAGAGGCGTTTAAACTCATCACCTCCATTAGGTAGTTCTTTAATGCGTTCGCAGACTTGAATACCATCTTTAAGTTTCCCAAAAGTATTTATGTATCGTGCGCTCAACTTTTTGTCAATGCCTATTGAACAATTTATCTTCTCTTTTTTTAAATTCCTAGAAAGACAAAGAATATCAAAAACATCATTTGTTGTTATATAATACTTGTTATGTTTGATTCTCTGAATAAAGCTTCCCGAATCAAATCTTTCCACAAGATATTCCACAATTTCCCCTGTTGGCAATCTATTCATTTGATGGTTTCTGAATATATTAAAATCATTTGATTCGGGAATTGTGGAATATCTTGTGGAAAGATTTGATTCGAAAAGCTTTATTCAGAGAATCAAACATAACAAGTATTATATAACAACAAATGATGTTTTTGATATTCTTTGTCTTCCTAAGAATTTAAAAAAAAAAGAGAAGATAAATTGTTCAATAGGCATTGACAAAGAGTTGAGCGCACGATACATAAATACTTTTGAGAAACTTAAAGATGGTATTCCAGCCCGTCTGCTTGGTGAACGCATCAAAAAACTACCTAATGGAGGTGACAAGCAGTACGCCTACGTCTTGCTTTGCCGTCGCTCTTTCTTGCACCCGCAGTAACAAAGGCGTCGCATTGACTGTTCTTTTGTCTGGCATCGATCAAGATGTACTCTAATTAAAAAATTTGATTGGTGCCGATTGTATTGACTAAGATATCTCGATGGTGTTAGGAAGTTTAAGGCTTCTTTTCCGTAGTAAAGCGAGGTGTCAGAAGTGGTCATTGTGGCAATTTTGTAATAGCTTACTTTCATAGATTTCCATATTTGGGTAAACATGAACCAACTGCACGTCCTTTGATTCAACATTGGATTCAAGAGAAAATTTCTGGCAGGGCTGGTAATGAAGCCAAAATTGGTTGGGGTGGAGTACTTTATTTGGATAATGTTTATCCTATTACGAGCTATGAGGATGATTTAGATGAAGGAAAAATTGGATTGCTGATTGACGCCGATTTACTTCCTTTTGTTGACGATGTAAGTCATCCTACAAATCATCCTGCAAGTGAAAATGTTCCAGAAATTTTGAATTATGTTAAAGAGTCACTGAAAATATTTCACAATGATATTAAAGTTGCTATCAATGCTCATATTGCAAGGATTTCAAAAATTGAGAAGGAGAAAGAAAAAGTTAATAATGATGATGTGGAGAAAGGATCTGTTAAAGAGGAGGACTAGTACTTCCCTACCCGTGCCAATGGCACGGTGACAGTACAACATAAATAATGCATGGTTGAGATCATAACCCCCAAATGCATTTAGTTTAGTATCTATGATTACATTGTAAATAATCAAAACACCATAAAAAAGAAAAAAAAACAAATTTATTAAAATGTTTAAATTTTAATGGGTCATTGCCCCATAAGTTCTTTTTTTTTTTTAATCTATGCCCAATAAGTTCCTTTTTGATGTTGTATTATGTTTCGAAAATACAACATCAATTAAGGCCATAACACTGCATTCCGGCGGCCGCCGGTGACCGGAGTCCGAAGCCCATGGACTGGCAACCAGATTCCGACCTCCGGCGACCGGCAGCCGGATTTTGGCCAAAATTGCCGAATTCCGGTGAAAATTGACCGAAATCCGGCATGCGGCGATAGCAGACGGCGGCGGAGATCGGATGCCGCAAGTGAGGCGGTGGTGAGAATGCAGTATTATGATTTTAAACTACTGCATAACTAAATGTTGTATTATACATAATACAACATGAAAACTTATGAGACATTTTAATACAATGAGAAACTTAGTGGGAAGTGATTTGTTCCAAAAGGAACTTATGGGGCAAATTCCCAATTTTAATTTGATTGCAAGAACAATATTGATGGTCTCTTACATAACCTATTAATGGTCACTTACATAACCCCAACCCCACCCACTTTCCTCTTTCCCCTCAGCCCCCTCACCCTCTTCATGTAACCCACTATCTTTTTGACTTAGTATGATTACATTACTTAGTATGATTACATTGGCACGATGACAGTACACAAATTAAAAAAATGATGAAATCGCATTTCTCCCATCAAAAAATAAAAATAAAAATATATACCCAATATCCTGATGATTACTTTGTGTCATAATCAACATTTACTGGAGGGTGATTTGTTTGTGTAACTATCGTAGAGAATATAAGAAAGTATTGTAGTTTTTGTGCAAAAAAATAATAATAATATAGTTGTATTTTCTTCAAGTTGGAATAAATTACGATACTTGAAAATTAAAATATACTTTTCTTAACTCGTCAAAAAGAAAAAAAATAACAATTAGTTTGGGCCAGAGAGTAATAACTAATACAAAAATTATTAGTATTATTTAACTAAATTTTGATGAGAACAAATAAATTATTTTTGTAAGAATAAATTTAATATTAGATTTGGGCCAGAATAGATAAATTGGGCTACTGGTGGACCAATTTTTTAAGCATTTTTTATTTTGGCAATATTATTAAATTTTGGCCCGATTTGATCATTTTGGCCATTGGTGGCCAATTTTTTAAGCATTTTTCTATCTGGGCCATACTATTAGAAATGTCCATGATTATATTATTTTATTTTGGCAAATTTGTATTTTCAAAGCATAATATTTTTTAAACTGGCCATTGGTGGCCAATTTTTTAAGCATTTATCTATTTGGACCATACTATTAGGAATATCCATTATTTTTTAAACTGGTCATTGGTGGCCAATTTTTTAAGCATTTATCTATCTGGACCATACTATTAGAAATGTCCATGATTATATTTTTTTATTTTGGTAAATTTTTATTTTCAAAACATAATACTTTTTAAAATTTAATTTATAATATTAATTTTTAAACTTTATTTTTATAATATTTATTTTTTACTGACTTAGGGTTTGTGTCTGGGTCAAAATACGTGAATTGATCCTGATTTGATAATTTGGGTTATAATATTATTAATATGGGAAGGTAAGGACGGTTACGGGGAGGTGGACGGTTATTGGGAGTTGGAAGTTACAGGCGGTTAAGGAGGGTGGGAGGATTTGGGCCGTCGGATCAAAATTCTAACTTTCAATCTCAGCCACCACTTATAGGGGGGCTAAGAGACGATTATTCCCTTCGTGTATTGTATAATAGATTTGTATGGTGATAGTCAACCTTGGGAAAGTCAGGTTTTTGATTATATTGATGATATTATAGATAAGTTGAAAACTTCAAAAGTTGAGCTTAAGGAGAAAGGGAAGGTTGGACCATTGCCAACATTTAAGATTTTATCACAGAGTCAAGAATCTGAGCGTACAGCGTCTGATGATAATGTTGACAAATTTCAGGATTTTGATGACATATATCTGCATGAGCATTTTGGGGATCAAGATGTTACCAATGTTGCTCAACCAACCGAAGATCAATCTGCAGAGCATCAAATAGCTAGGCTTAATACAGAGGATCAAGTTACTGATTCCCATCTGTTTAAACAAAAAACGATTGAGCCTATGTCTGTTATCAAGGAAGTTGACGTGGAAGAAGAATTTTCTTCACAAATTTTGGGCGATATTGATAATTTGTTTGATAAAATTTCTCAACATTGTGTTAATGGTGAGAAGTTTGATAAGATGTTAGATGAACTGGATTTGAAACCTATTAATGGTGAGATTATTCTTTCATCTGAATTTATGGTGATGAATAAGGAAGTAATGATTGGTATGTCAAAGCTGATGGAAGTTGTTGATTATTGCTTCTCAAAATTGATTCTTTCAGCGTCAAAAAAGTAATATCCCGTTTTTAATTCAATATTATTACAGTTGAAATTTATTATGGTATTCAAATTCTAATATAATTTTTTTCGGTGTTTTTTTCAGTTTAATGATCTCATTGGACCGGAAGCAGACGATATTTTGAGTATGCAAGAAGATACAGATATCACAGGTGTAATTGTGAATGCTTGGGCAATGTTGTTGAACAAGCTGGAGCATAAAAAGGGTGTAATGAAGAGATTTATGTTTGGTGTTGCCCATTCTGTAAGTTTACTTTTTTCAACAACTTATAAGTATATATCGATTGCAGGGTATATATCCATGAAATTTCTTTAATATATTGTTATCATTTATATTAACAGGATATTTGGGCACAACGTTCTTGCAATGGTCAGCATGGTGTCGCAGAAATTTCTTTAAGATATTGTTATCATAAACTTTTTAGTGGAGAAACACACAAACCTGTAGGATTTGTGGGTTTGATTGTACCATAGAACGCAATGCTTGGAACTGAAATACAAATTAACAAAAAAAAAAAAAGCAACAAGAAGTAATATTTAGTAACATGTCAAAACCTATTAACAGTACCAAATACCAAACTCAAGAGATTGTCATCTACTTGATAAAGATTATCAAAGCGTGAACTATTATGCTACTTCCTCCGTCCCTAAATGCATGTCGATATTTTTTTTTTTTTCAAATTTGGAGTACTTCGTTTGTGAAAACTCAAGAATCCACATCAAAATCCCATAAAATTACATCTAAGTTCATGAACGGATAAAAGCAATTTGAGAAACACACCTGTTGATTAGTTCTTAGAAAATCAAGGAATCCAAGATTGGCCCCACCACCACTAGATGGAATTTCCTGAAAATATTGTAGTTTAGATGATTACACAATATGAAAAAGAATGATTAAATTCTTACTTCCAACTGAATGGTGATTTTGAACCTGCGGAAACAAGTTCAAGGGAGATGCATTAGGTCCTCCAGATAAAGGTGCTGCGCCCGTTCCAGTAGCAGCAGAGTTATCCAGACTAGCAGCTAGATCAGACCAACCAGGTAAATTTGGGAAACGAGCCAATGGAACTGCACTTTCTGTTTCTGGAATACCCTGAGAATTAAAAAGTATCAGTGTCCAAGCAACAAATAACATTAGGGCCGAAAAAAATTACGACCATACCAAATATAAGTAATCCACTGCTCTCTCTGGATTGTTGAAAGCAGCTTGAAGGGCACGGGTTACAGTCTCCCTGTCCCACATGCCGCCACCTATATCCATTATCTGTTGAATTGTCTGCTCATGACTATTACTAGCAAAGACATTAGAAGCAGCTTGACTATTACTGCAAACACAAGATAAATTTTATGTTAGAGCTACTGAAAAGATGCGCCAAGACACATCCATTTATGATTCCTTCATGAATGTACTAACAAACACTCTTGAACTTCTCCCTCCATCCCAAAATGAATGCCCAAAAAAAATTCAAAATTTCTCTTGATTGATCAAGAATAAATTTGATTTTGTTTGAACCTTCATTTTGGGACAGAGGGAGTATTTTTCAATGAGTCATGAGTGGGGGGTGGGGAGGATGTCTAGAAGTTACATTGCATGGGATAGAGAGTTCATACTTAGCTGTTGCCACGTCTGAAGCAGAGGTACTTGTTTTAGGGGCCCTGCAACGCAATATTTGCAATGATAAAATGAGTGGAACTCTAACAAGTCTCACAAGAGTACCCTCTTTTCATTCATTTACTTGTTTATTTAAATATATGAAAAGGACCAGTAATTTTGAACTCACTGTGGTGGGGGAGGGCCATCAGGTAAGCTGGTAGGATTAGCAGTTGGTGCAGTAGTAGATGAAGGCTGTTTGAACAGGGGTTTAGTAAGGCTTTCACATGAATGAAAAAGAATGTTGGGGAATTAAAGGGAAGAAACAGAATAAAAGACAAACACCTGGGATGAAGAGGTCCCACTCGAGCCCATTGTTTTACGCTATAAATAAAGAAAAAAGAGAGGAAAGAATTGTTAGAAAATAATTTCTGGCCTAAAAATGGAAGTTTAAAGATGCTCAACCAAATAGTCAAAATAAAGAAGCGTGATTAACTATGCATCCAGAACATCTATAATCAGCAGTAATTGTAAACAATTTACCTTGCTTAGCATAACAACAAGAAAACCATCTTCAGTGACCTTGTTCTCTGTCAATGTGCTTTCATCTTTCAAAACCTTGCCATTGTGAATCAGCAATTGCTGACCACATGGGTAATTATCTTTTCCCTGAACATCTTCAATGTTTTTCTTGACTGCCATAATCTTGTACCATATAAACTCATATTAGTCATAAACAAACATATGAACAAGTGATCCATAATACTCCCTCCGTCCCAATAGAAGCTTCCCATTTTGCCATTTTTGGTGTCCCGTTAAAAGCTTCCACTTTCCTTTTTTGGCAAAGGAATCTTTACTATTCCCTCCACTCATTCTCTCTCCTACATTATTTTAATACTCAAAACACTATTATAATTTACTATTCCCTCCACTCATTCTCTTTCCTATTTTCAAATTACACTCACAACATTTTTACTTCCCCCTCATTTTCTTAATTTGCGTGCAACCCAAAAATTGGGCAGCTACTAATGGGACGGAGGGAGTATAGTAAAAGAAACAATGATTTACTAGCAGAAAAAACTTTAAAGGACTAAATTACTTGAAAAATATTAAAGTCAAAACTTGTTAATTAAGCAACTTATTTTCAAAGCTTCCGATTTTAGTGAGAAGGAAACGAATGCTTATCACGCTTCAACGCTCACACTCCATATGACACACACACACTCGAAGAAATAAACCTATTAGGCTATTACTATTAGCATCACGAACCTAGCATGTTGATAACTTGTGCAATAACAAGAACCTTCAATATTTAAGAAGTCACCTCTAAAATAATTACAAATTTGAGAGAAGGCCCAACAATCTACAACAACAACATTATCCCAGTGCCGCAAAGGTTCCCACCTACGGTGAGGTAAGAGAGGGGTCAGATGTACGCAACCTTGCCCCTGTATTAAAGCACATAGATGTTGTTTTCGGATGACCCACGATGAAAATTGCGTCGAAAATTACATGGACTAACTGCTACTTCATGACAAAGAAGCGCGGGCAGTTTAGTGAGCCATTTTGCTTTATTCCATCATATTCCCAAGCCAAAAAATAGTGAGTCTGCTCCATCGAAATGATGGAAAAGGCCCAACAATCTACATCATGCTAAAACAAGGCCACGCCAGCTGAAAGCAGTGTAAAGACATAGCTTGTGACACGATACCAAGCTTTTAGGTATCTGTGTTCTGTATATCACACTTCCCTATTGCTCCTCCCTCCCATCCCTCCTCTGTTCTATGCCCTCGAGGAAAGTCGTAGGTCCTCTATACTTAGCTATTAGATGATGGCAGGTCTTTAAAGCTCGTAATAGACTGATAGTAGGGATCTTTAATGCCATGCTTATACACAGAGTACATCATAAGTTACTATTCAAAATTTCAAATCAAGCTAGAACCCATTTTATACACATCACAAATTAACTTGAGCAAGAATCGCAGTCTCAAATCATCAATTAAAAATAATGTCGTTTAGTATCACAAATGCTAAAAAAAATAAAATTACAAACAGTAAATGCAGTCTCAATCAGCCAAAAAACACACACACACAAAAAGAATCAACTAAACATAAAACTGAACAATGTCGTTTTGTATCACATATGTAGCAAAAAATAAAAATCTATAATGGGTATAAGTTTATAAGTATTTCTCCATCATATGAACACCCAAAAGTATAGAAAAAGAGAACTGAACTCACGGTGTCAGTGGGTTGAACCCTAATCTCAAAGTGGCTGCCTTTGAGAGTCTTTACCGTAAGCTACGGACACGGAGGTTTCAAGCACGTCTTCTGCACGTGACTTTCCAAATTTGGTCCATTTTGAATTTATTTCTTCTCTTATTTTTTCAATTAATCAAATATCTTGAATTTTTTTTTTTGTATAGACTATTATAAACTTTTTTTTTTTTAAGAAACATAATCTATAGTATAAATGGCAACCCCTCCGTGAACAGTACAATGAACTGAACCACATGCCAAATTTCTCATTTTGCCCTCACTAAGTTGTCCCTTTTTCCATTTTAGTAAGAAGAAAAAAAAACTTTTTTATTTAATTTAAAAAAAAATAAAAAAAACACGTGTCCTTGGACACGGGCTTTTACTAGTCATTTTATAAACAATAACAAATGTTTAAAAGTTGGCAATTAACAAATGATGAAAGCTCGACCCAAATTGTGGGGCTAGCATTTTCAAACCCACAAGTTGCCCAAAATATTACATCTACCGAAGCATTTACATTTCGACTTAACAAATTAACAGAAAAATGAGGATTTCCTGTTCCTACATTTTTACAAGGACCGCGGTGGGGCGTAGCTTTCAACCGTGATCCACCGTTAGCGATTTGAAAAAGATAACGACCATCGCCGATAACCTTCATTGATACACTCTTACAAAACTTCCAATTGTCCGTCATACAACTCTACCAAAATTGATCAGAATTCTTACCAATCATAAATATTATGAATTGTTGTCCGGAAGAGAGACAACCGGTTCGATAACCAATTCATCATCTTTGTCGAATATATGATTGATATATGCAAACAGAAATTTCCTAGGATCAACAAGGATAACACACAAAATACCAAAGACTCTAACATTAGAAAGGAAAATTAAAGGCCCTCACATAAGGAGGGGAATCACAGACTATCATATAATGATGTAAATAACGATAACGCAGCGGAATAATAAAGTAACCGGGATAGACAAATAATCGAATTACCGATTACTTGACCTAATTCGAATCCACGAATTAGGGTTTTGATAAGAACTCCGAAGAGATCTTCTGCAAGCCAAAATAAATTGACCAAGTTTATCGAGAAGGGACACAATTGCAAAGCAATCAATTTGTTTATTTCATAAAAGTCTATCTATTACAAAGCCCTACCATAACTATTTATACTAATCAAAAGATCATTCTAGAAATAAAGAAAACTATGAATATGTATCAATTTGGCCTAAATGTATTAACGAAAAGACATACAATGAATCAGATGTGCCCCTTAGACGAAAAGACACGAAACCAACGGACAAAACCTTTTCCAGGAACCCCTCGGCCGAGCAACAGCCTTGCCTCGGCCGTGCATACCCATAGTCAAAAACCCAAGCTTTTGCTCCCTTCCCCTCGGCCGAGTCAAGCTGTCGCTCGACCGAGCACACGTCCAAAAACCATGTACTATACCACTTTGTCTTCCGTCTCGTATTACACCTTTTTGTCTTCCGTCTCGTATTATACCATTCACCCTCTCTTCAAAAGAACTCGACCCCGAGTTCTCGTTCGATATTTGGCAAGATCCACCCCAAACAAATAAATACTTTGAATAAACCAAAGCTTTCCT
This sequence comes from Adenophora triphylla var. japonica, assembly GCA_022495995.1. Taxonomy (NCBI): domain Eukaryota; kingdom Viridiplantae; phylum Streptophyta; class Magnoliopsida; order Asterales; family Campanulaceae; genus Adenophora; species Adenophora triphylla. The sequence goes on along the minus strand of JAFEMH010006174.1, from coordinate 8,029 downwards.
CGTCATCGGAAAGAAAAAGGATACTTTTCCGTCCCAATGAAACAAGTATTTGGAATAAATTTGTTTCCTTTGTCCAAGCCAACATAATTTGTGTTCTTCCTGCAATAAAAATATACTAGCAGTGACAACACTCATCCGTCGATCGTCCGCCCCATCCTTCCCAGGATCAATTCCCAAATCTTCATCAAAGACCGGGGGTTTAGACCAATCAACACTTATTTCTTCCTCCTCTTTTAATTCTTCCTCCTTCACTTGTCGATCATCCTCTATCTCGCAAACAGCTTCCTCATAAACAATCTCGTCATCTCCCCTTATGGATAGAAAATTATCAACAACAATAATATTCTTTTCCTTGAAATCACAATTATTATATTGAAATTCTGTGATTGGATTCGCGGAATTGACTGGAACAACCACTTCTTCTTTTATCGGATCTAGATCATTTGCTTTAAGCAGTTCGATATTCTTGCGATCTTCTTCCGCACATAGAAATTCCTGTAAACGCATAATTCTTACAATTTCAGAAAAATAGGAATGGCTCTCTTCTAATATTTGAACCCTCCGAGACCAATATTTTGAACCAAATTTGGCTCCTCGTCGAGCTTCAGCCAACTCCATCTCGAGACGCGGAAGAATCTCATAGCAGTCGAAGGTAGTACGTCTTCCTCCATTGTTAGTCATCTTCTCGTCGGAGAACCCTAGGAACGACCGATTTCTGATACCAACTGATGTAAATAACGATAACGCAGCGAAATAATAAAGTAACCGGGATAGACAAATAATCGAATTATCGATTACTTGACCTAATTCGAATCCACGAATTAGGGTTTTGATAAGAACTCCGAAGAGATCTTCTGCAAGCCAAAATAAATTGACCAAGTTTACCGAGAAGGGACACAATTGCAAAGCAATCAATTTATTTATTTCATAAAAGTCTATCTATTACAAAGCCCTACCATAACTATTTATACTAATCAAAAAATCATTCTAGAAATAAAGAAAACTGTGAATCTGTATCAATTTGGCCTAAATGTATTAACGAAAAGACATACAATGAATCAGATGTGCCCCTTAGACGAAAAGACACGAAACCAAGCGGACCTGACCTTTTACCGGGAACCCCTACGAAGGCAAATGTACCCTTTTCGCCTCGACCGAGCATACCACATAGTCAAAAACCCAAGCTTCTGTTTCCTTCCCTCAACAGTCAGCTGCCGCAAGGCACACGTCCAAAAACCATGCGTACTATACCACTTTGTCTTCCGTCTCGTATTACTCCATTTTGTCTTCCGTCTCGTATTACACCATATAAGGAGAGAAAAATAAAATTAGAAATACAATATTTTACACTTGTAATCCAGAAAAAAAAAAAACTAATTAAAAACAAATTTGAAGAAATAAAAAAAAATCTAAAAACTAAATTCCTAATTTTACATTTATTAATTGACAATTTGTCAATTAATAAATATAAAATTAGGAGTCTCACAAATAATGAATGAAAAGTTGAAGAAGAAACAAAAATTGGAAGAAGAACCGCATTTGGAGAATGAAACAAAATACAAAGTGAATTAGTTAGTTTTTCTTAATTATATTTTGAAATAGAATTTTGGTTAAATTAATTATATTTTGATCAAGTAATTTACATAAAAATTAATTATCTTAATAAAAATTTAAAATTTATTATCCTATCACGAGCAATAATAATTTCAATAACAATTTCTAAATTTTAATTTAAATAAAAAATATCTTAATAAAAGTTTAAAATTTAGTATTTTACCACGAGTAATAATACTTTCAATAACAATTTTTAAATTCTCATAATGATAATTATTTTTTATTTTAATTACTTGATCAAAGTATACTCAAGCTAATCAAAATCATATTTCAAACAAGAGGGAAGGAGTAATAATTATCACGTTTCTCTTTTTAATCACCTCAAATTTAATTTTGTCTTTTAAACTACCCCCTTGGTCCCACTTTCAAGGTCCTATTTTTCCTTTTGATCCGTTTCACTTCAAGAGTTCCTTTCATAAATGGCAAGTTTAGAATATATTTATACCCCTTATAATTTAAATATATTTACAAAAAAACCATTCATTATACCCTTATTATAAAGTTAACATATTTACAAAAAAATCAATCATTAACTACTATTTTCTACCCTACATTTAACTTTTACATTCTCTCTCCTCTAATCTTCTATCCACTTTCGAAAAAATCAATCATTAACTACTATTCCCTACCCCACATTTAACTTTTACATTCTCTCTCCTCTAATCTTCTACCCACTTAAATTTTTTTATTCATTTTAATTTTTTTTAAAAAAAAAAAACCGTAAAATTCAACCCAAGGACCCTTGATCTTGGGACGAAGGGAGTATAAGATAGCCTTTGTACTAATTATAATATCTTCTTCTATCTCAAATAACAGTTTCACACTTTTGTAATGTTTATTTTGATTGAGTTTGGACGACTTTTTTTTTAAAAAAAAAAATTATAGAATAAATTTGAATAATTATTTTTAATGTTATTTTTATTAGTTTAACTATAACAAATTTTCGAATTTTATTAACATAATATATTTTCTTAATTTTTTCATTAAAAATCAATCAAATTAACCCCTTAAAAAATGGAATCGTTTTCCGAGACAACAAAGAGAGTATTATGCTCATGAGATTGAGAGTAATAAAAAAAAAAAGGAGTTTTTACCGATAAAATCTTGAAATTGGGTGTAATTTACCAATAAAAATAGATATTTTCGAAACTCATTAATAAGTCCCTGATAAAAATGTGGACAAAAATATCCCTGCTCTTAGGCCACGAAACTGGAAGCTTATAACCGGAGGGAAGCAGAGCCAAGCAATGAACAACGTTGGTGGGACAATGGCGTTCCCGATGCTCCATACAATTTCTCAATGTCAAAGCCTTAATGGCCTTAAATTTATTCGGACAAGGTATGTAATCAACAGCCTGGTCCCTCTCAGGGGCGGATTTACTGTCGGTCAAAAAATTTTACTGGTGAATTTTTATTTTTTTTTATTAAGTGCACCCCCAAAAAGGATTGACACTTTAGAAAAGGAGGTGAACTTAGCTAAGTAAACCGCAAGACTTGTGGTCTTTTAGACTACATCTTCTTCCCACTTGTGCGAAGATCCTGAATTTTTGTTGATATTTGTGTTGCTATTAATATGTTGATAACATATGGGTGATGAATTGAACGCAGTGGTTATTGTCTTTCTGTGTGTTTAAGTTACGAAATTATGGCAAGATTAATTAGACCAGCTGCTTGAAATGGAAACTTTCAGATATTGATACCTAACTTTCAAAATAATGGACTTGTTGATCTAATTTCATAGGTTATAAGGACTCAAAACTGGTAGAAGCGAGTTTAATATGAGTAGACCTGTTCTTTTGGAGAACGTCTACCAGATGGAACTTAACAAATAAGGGATCTTAGAAAAACTCAATTGTAGCAAAGAAGGTAAGTTAAGCAGCTTTAGCAAGATCAATATTCTACTCTGCAAAAGAACAAATATTGGCACATACGGGTGAACTCAAATATATTTCTCCACTAAAGTACGTTAATTACTATCACTTTAAAAACCGCATTCCTAATTACATAATTACATTCATCTATGAATCTTGTACATTTCTTTTTGTTCTTCGTTCTTTCTTGCTTTCTTCTCTTTTTCAAAGTGTTGTGCACGAATCATAAACTTCTCGCCTATCTTTGTTCAATCGACTAAGCAAAAGTTCGTTGAGAAAGAATTTCAACACGTAGACGAATCTTTTGTTTACCCTACAAAGTAAAAAAAAAAAAAAAAATTGTTAAAACATATATACTCCCTCCGTCCCCGAGGAAATTCTATATAGACTTTTAGTTTTTCACGGGAATTAAGGCCAGGAAGTATTATATATTGAAAGCTGTTGAAAGCCAGGCATGAAAATAAAATAGGAGAGAACGAATGAGTGGAGAGTAATAGTAAATTATAAATGGTGTTGTGAGTATTAAAATAATGTCACAGGAGAGAAAATGAGAGTGGAGGGCTTAATAGTAGAAAGCATTCATTTCTATTTTAGGAAAGTTCTATATATTATTATTGGGACGCCCAAAAGTGAAAGTTTATATATTATCATGGGACTAAAGAGGGAGTATACAAACTCATATAATATAAATATGAATAAAAAACTTTAATAATATTCTTTCTCCGACATAACTGGTGGTAAATGAGTACATTGGATCCTTGAAAATCATTCATCTCGTATATCACATAAACTCCACAATCATGGTTAGCTTTATTTTCTTCAAGAACCCAATCACATTCCATGTATTCAAATTTATATGATTTTTTGCCTTCAAAATCTCATTATTAGAACAAGGATGACCAACTCTTTTTAAAAAAAAGATTTCATAGGCGCATACTAAAAAAAAATTTTAAGTATAAAAATATTAGATAACCAATGAAAAACAAAAATGAAAAATATAAAATAATAATGCAATGCTTTCGTAAGTTTCACAACACGCCTTCTTTTTGCTTTATTCATCGCATGTTTGTCAAAATAAGTGGAATGGATTTCTTTGAAACCGATGTTTGTACACATATAGTGTAAAGTTGCCTCCCACATTTGAATTGCTTCTCTTTAAAGTATGGGAAAAAACCGCGAAAAAATAAAGTATATATCCGTAAATATATTAGGCTGACTATCCGTAAATTTCCTTATTTGTCTGGGATACGGCTATATCCACGGCATCGTCATGGCATAGCCTGGCCTTGGGGTCACGTCATGGATATATCTGTAAATATCCTCGAAAGTATATCCAAACATAGCAAGAGACGGCTATCCGTATATTACTTTGGCCATGGCATAGGCCTGTGCCTCGTCATTGATATATCCGTAAATATCGAAAAGTATATCCGTAAATTTTTCAATACGATATCCAAATAAATGTATTGACAAATGAAAATACATACCGTATCTACTTCTTTTCGCATCCATTAGATTCCCATCGACATTAACATCTTTCCAATACAAAAAAGTTTCAAGCATTTCTCACAAAGACCATAACGATCTATCAGCAAGAACGTTGCGCCCCAAATATCCTCGCTGGGTTAATATAAATGATAACAATATCTTAAAGAAATTTCATGGATATATACCCCCCGCAATCGATATATACTTTATAAGTCATTGGAAAAAGTAAAACTTGCCAGTAATGGTCAACACCAAACATAAATCTCTTCTATTACACCCTTTTATGCTCCAGCCTGTTCAACAACATTTGCCCAAGCATTCTAAGCAATTACACTCCGTGGGATATCCGTATCTTCTGCATACTCAAAATATCGTCGCTTCCAAATTCAATGAGATCATTAAACTCGAAAAAAAATAATATTAGAATTTGAATACCATAATAAATTTCAAATCGTAATAATATTGAAATAAAAACGGGATATTACTTTTCGACGCCTGAAGAATCAATTTCCTGAGAAGCAAATAATCAACCACTTCCATCTTTAGCTTGAGCATACCGTTCATTACTTCCTTATTCTTCACCATAAATTCGCATTTAAAGAATAATCTCACCATTAATGTGTTTCAAATCTAGCTCATCTAACATTTTATCAAACTTCTCACCATTAACACAACGCCAGAAATTTTATCAACCAAATTATCAATATCACCTCAAAAATTTGTGAAGAAAATTCTTCTTCCACGCCAACTTCCTCGAAGCAAATGTACATGTGCTCAATCGTTTTTTGTTTAAACACGGGAATCAAGCACCCTGATCCTCAGATGTTTCTCTAGCTATTCGATGCCCGTGCATTGATCTTCTATTGCTGAAAGCAACAATGGTAACATCTCGATCCCCAAAATGCTCTACGCGCAGACATCTCCATTTTCATCAAAATCCCGAAATTTGTCAACATTATCATCGTACGCCGTACACCTATTCTCGACTCGCGATAAAATCCTAAATGTCGGCAACGGGTCCAAATCTACCTTTCTCCTTAAGCTCAATTTTGAAATTTTCAACTTATCAATAATATCATCAATAGGGTTCCCGATTTCCCCAAGATCGACTATCACCATAAAAATCCTCCTCTTCAATGTATCCTTTCTCCTACATCATCATTATTAACTTTTTCTTCTTCTCCTTCACAATTTCTTAAATCCGTGCAATACGAGCATTGGAGTAGCAACTTCAATATCATTGTGAAATATTTTCAGCCGACTCTTTACCGTAATTCAAAACTTTAAACATTTTCACTTGCAGATGATTTGTAGGACGATTTCATATCGTCAACAAAATGAGCAAGATCAATCGCCAATCCAATTTTTCCTTCATTTCATAAATCATCCTCATAGCTCGTAATGTAGACAAACATTATCCAAATAAAGTACTCCACCCCAACCACTAATAGCTTCATTATCACTCGCTGTAAATTTTCTTCGAGTCCAACGTCAATCAAAGGACGTGCAGCTTGGTTCATGTTTTACCCAAATATGGAAATCTACGAAAAGTAAGCTATTACAAGAATTGCCACACAACCACTACAACAATCTCACTTTACTATCGAATAAGCCTTAAACTTCCTAACACTATCGTATATCTTAGTCAATACAAACTGACACCAATCAAACTTTTTAATTCGAGTAACATCTTCAACCAACGCCAACAAAGAACAAATAACAACCTTCGAGCATTACCGGTGCAAGAAAGAAACTATCAGCGCAAAAAGAAACTGGTCACAAACATAGACAGGCGTTTAAACTCATCACCTTAATTAGTAAGTTCTTTCCACGCGTTCACTGCTGCACGGGCCGGAATACCATCTTTAAGTTTCCCAAAATGCATTTATGTATCGTGCGCTCAACTCACAACGCCTATCGAACAATTTATCTTCTCTTTTTTTAAATTCCTGTAGCTGACAAAGAATATCAAAAACATCATTCAAGGTTATATAATACTTGCTATAAGTTTCATTTTCCGACAAGCTTCCCGAATCAAATCTTTCCGCTGAAGATATTCCACAATTTCCCCCGCGTTAGCAATCTATTCATTTCGATGATTTCTCGATATTAAAAATCACTTAGATTCTGGGAATTGTGGAATATCTTAAAAAGATTTGATTCGGGAAGCTTTATTCAGAGAATCAAACATAACAAGTATCAGATAACAACAAATGACGCTTTTGGATATTCTTTTGCCTTCCTAGGAATTTAAAAAAAGAGAAGATAAATCGCTCATCAGTGCATCGATGGAAAGAGTCGTAGCGCACGACGACATAAATACTTTCGGGAAACTTAAAGATGGTATTCCGTACCTCACCGTCAGCGAACGCATCAAAGAACTACCTAACGGAGGCGACGAGTGTAAACGCCTCTACGCCTCGCTTCGATGTCGCGCTTGCACCCGCAGTAACAAAGGCCGTCGATCGTCTTTTCGTCAGTACTGACCAAGATGTTACTCGACTTAAAAAGTCTGATCAGTGCCAGACAGAATTGACTAAGATATCTCGATGGTGTTAGGAAGTTTAAGGCTTCTTCCGGTAGTAGCTGAAGTGTCAGGAAATGTCATGGCAAGTACCCTTGCAATAGCTTACTTTCATGACATTTCCATATTTGGGGTAAACATTTAACCAACCGCATCGTCCTTTTTCGATTCAACATTTGATTCAAGAGAAAATTTCTCGCATAGGCTGGTAATGAAGCCAAAATCGGTCAAAGTGGAGTAATTTTATTCGGGATAATGTTTATCCTATTACGAGCTACGAGGATTTATTTACGAAGGAAAAATCGATTGCCGATTGATGACGCTTCCTTTGGCTGACGACGTAGTTGTCATCCTACAAATCATCCCCGCAAAGTTAAAATGTTCCGTAAGTTTCTCAATTCTCGCTAAAGAGTCGCATCGGAAATATTTCACAATGATATTAAAGTCGCTATCAATGCTAATATCGGGTGCAAGGATTTCAAAAATCGAGAAGTGAGAAAGAAAAAGTTAATACGATGATGAGAAAGGATCT